>JAGFNQ010000306.1:0-58223 GCA_024364735.1 Boesenbergia rotunda | reverse complement strand
CAAAAGACTGAATTGGATGTGAATGCCCCTGAGGTGCACCGTGATAACAACTCCGTGCCTGCCTCAGATTTAGATGGATCGGTTCCATATGAGCAATCTCTATCTGCTACTGCCAATGAATCTGAAAGGGATGAGCTAGAGGTTAAAGGAGACGAGTCTAAGGTTAGCGAAGCTCAAGCGCCAAGTTTGATACCAGATGATTTGGTTAAATCAAGGACAGTCTCGGCCTCAGAGGCAATAAAAGAGATGCTGCAGGAAGTGGAAGGTCTTTCAAATGGAACTGCTGATTCAAAGTTTGACAGCTCAAAGGACATAGATGGTAAAATTGTCTCAGATTCAGATGAAGATACTGTCAGCAATGGGGAGGATCCGAATCAGATCATGGATGTTGAGCAATTGGTTGCGCTCTTGAAGTCAGCGAGCAGCTCTACTGCTGATGGAAGGATTGCTGCCAGTTCTCTAGACTCTTATAGGAGTGTCCCACATGATCTTCCAACTGGGTTAGGATCTTCATTCCAGCCTCTAAAACCTCCAAAGCACCTCTTACAAGCTAACCCTGTTCCCTCTTCTGAAGTAGCTGTGACACCCGAGCCTGATAACAACATGACTGAAGAACAGAAGAAGTTGCATGAGAAGCTCAAGCAGCTGAAAGTGTTGTTTCTCCGTCTTGTTCATAGGTTGGGGCTTTCACCCGAAGACCCTTTGGTCATCCAAGTTCTCTATCATCTGAGCTTTGCTGAAAGTATTCACAGAGGAATGCAAAGACGTCAACCATTTAATAATATTGAGAGTGCAAAAAGGCAGGCACTGCAGCTCGAAGAGAATGGCAAAGAGAGTCTAGACTTCTCATGCAACATTCTTATTCTTGGGAAGAGTGGGGTGGGTAAGAGTGCGACCATTAATTCCATTTTCGGCGAGGAGATGACTCAAACTAGTGCATTTGAGCCAGCAACCTCTTCTGTCCAAGGAATCTGTGGAATGGTAGATGGGATTAAAATTCATGTAATGGACACTCCAGGTCTCGGAGCTTCTACTATGGACCAGGGATCAAGCAGGAGGATGCTGACATCAATAAAGAAGAACACAAAGAGAAACCCTCCTGAAATTGTTTTGTATGTGGATCGCTTGGACACTGCAGGCAGAGATCAGAATGATTTGCCTCTGCTAAAATCAATCACGAGCACTATGGGTGTGTCTGTTTGGTCCAATGCCATCATCGTTCTCACACATGCTGGTTCTGCGCCTCCTGAGGGACCTATGGGTTCTCCCTTGAGTTATGAGGTGTTTGTTGCTAAGCGGACACATGCTGTCCAGCAGTCCATTCGGATAGCTGCTGGAGACATGCGCTTAATGAATCCAGTAGCTCTTGTAGAGAATCATCAATCCTGCAGAGGGAACAGGGAGGGCCAAGGCATGCTTCCCAATGGTGTAATTTGGAGGCCACAATTGTTGCTGCTTTGCTTTTCTTCAAAGATAATATCAGAAGTCAATTCCCTGCTAAAGCTTCAGGATTCTTCTCCTGCAAAATTGTTTGGACTACGAACTCTGTTCCCGCCACTTCCATTCTTGTTATCTTCATTATTGCAGTCAAGAGAACATCCAAAACTGTCCACTGAACAAAGAGTTGACAGTGATAGTTTTGATGTTGATTCTGATGACTTATCAGATGAGGAAGAAGAGGATGAATATGATCGACTTCCTCCTTTTAAGCCCTTGGGGAAATTACAGATTGCCAAGCTCACCAAGGAGCAAAAAAGGGCCTACTATGACGAGTATGATTACCGGGTGAAGGTTCTTCAGAAGAAACAGTTGAAAGATGAGCTCAAAAGACTCAAAGAGAAAAAGAAAAGGCTACAAAGTTTTGGGGATGCTGAGATGGTTGAAGACTTTTATTATGATGATGCCCCAGCAACTGTACCAATCCCTATGCCTGATATGGTATTACCACCCTCGTTTGACTGTGATGCCCCAACATATCGATACCGTTTTCTAGAGCCAACTTCCCATCTTCAGGTTCGGCCAGTATTGGATGCACATGGTTGGGACCATGATTGTGGTTTTGACGGGTTAAACCTCGAGGAGAACCTTGCTTTCGCTGGCCGTTTTCCGACTGCGTTATCTGCTCAAGTGACTAAGGACAAAAGGGAATTCAGTATCCATGTTGATTCCTGCATTGCAGCTAAGCATGGAGAAGTCGGTTCCACTCTTACGGGTCTCAACATTCAAGCGATCGGAAAACAACTTGCTTACACCATGCAGGGCGAGACCAACCGAAAGACCTCAAAGAAGAACAAGACCACAGGAGGGATTTCTGTAACCTTCTTGGGGGAAACTATAGCCACTGGATTAAAATTTGAAGACCAACTGTCTATTGGGAAGCAGTTGAGTCTAACTGCAACCACTGGTGCTGTACGAGCACAAGGTGATATTGCTTACGGGATGAATTTGGAAGCACGTTTCCGAGACAAGGAGTATCCCATTAGCCAAGGGCTTTCGACCTTGGTTATCTCTGTGATGAGGATGCGTAATAACTCGATTTTCAGTGCAAACATTCAGACTCAAAGTCCTGTTGGAAGAAACTCGAAGGTGGTGGCTCGTGTCGGCCTGAACAACAAGATGAATGGGCAGATCATCATCAGGATGAGCACCTCAGAAAATCTTCAAATTGCATTAGTGGGTATTATACCCATTGCTCTTTCTATGCTCAAGAGCATGATATATGGTGATGAAACCACTTATTAGCTAGATTTGGTAGCAAGTTTGCCCTGAAAAGTTCCACAAACTAGTGTTAGTGTTGATGCTCAATGTATAAATTTCCATTTTGTTAAAAACCTTTGCAGGTATACATGATCTATTGTTTATTTCCTGAAATTTGTAGGGATGATGAGTTGGAATTAATGAGGCTGTAATTCACTTTCATTCCACGATACTTGGGTTTTCATTAATGTGCACTCCCTTTCATTCCTGTTTTTATTAACTCCACCCCCCCCCCCCCCCCCCCCCCCCCCCCCCCCCTTCCTTCCTTTATGGTTACATCATCACAGATCAAGTAGATAAGTAGTACATGCTATAGTTCTTCTACGTGCGACTTCTATAATTAGTCAGTTGAGGTTGTACCATGATAGACAGAACCCCAGTTCTCAATCCTGATCAGACAGTGGTTTCTTGTGGATTTTTACATGGCGGTTGAAAAGTTTCAGCTTGGGCAGTTTTAAGAAATCCAAAACATCCATCAGCTTCTGCATAACAAATGGCTATTAGAGCTAAGCTGGCCTGTACTGTAATAAGTGATGTATTTACAGGCACAGTAATAGATAACTTACAGTCCTGTTGTTGACAGGATCCTCGTAATAGAGTAGAATATGACGGGAGCTCTTGAAATAATCCAAAGAATAAATACCCAATTAATCGACATGCTTTAGTTCACGGATCAATGATGTTATCTTGATTGTGGGCAATTAGCTTAGCATAAAAACTTGAATCTGCTAAAAACAACTAGTGCATAGCATATTCTATAATGCTTGGTCACTATAGAGTCCACCGCATCACTAGCCATGATTAATGTAAAACATATCAATGGGATATGTCATAAGCCTGAGAACCATATAGAGATAAAAGTCCATGATCCCACTTAAACATACACCGGCATAAAGACCTTACTTTCCAGTCTATATTCCTTTTGAGCTTCCTCCCAAACCTAATGAAGTGAAAATTCTTGATGAACAAACAAAGATGTAAAAACTAGGTAAATCCATATCTTTTTGAGTTTTATCATGGAAAAGATAAATCATCTCATACGTAGTCCAAATCTGAAAATCACATGATCTCACCACAAATTAAGTTTTCCATCAGAGTATATATATATATTTGTCTGAACAACAGTAACCCTAAAATGATCAAGAAAGGCAAACATTATAAACATAAACATCGCTGTCACCATCATAAGGGAAACAAAATAAACATAAACAATCAGGCAGCATGAGTGATATAGCCTGCATAAGCTCAAGGAGGATAAGATTCCAATAAAAGGGGACGTCATTTTTATTTTTGTCCATTGAAATTTGAGAATCAGGATACCCATATAGCTAAGGGCCACAATAGAAGCATCAGCCTGCATCATCATGTTCCTGATCACATTATAGGCAATATATTTCTTCATCATGATATCCACACTAATGATATTGACTTTACTCCAGTTGAATCACGAAATGTGAATTAGGTTTTGAGATTGTTTTGAGGGCCAGCTTAGCACCCTAATGTTTAATGTATTTATTGTAGAAGAAATGTTTATTGGGAAATTTGGCTAGAGGCATAGTTTGGCAGATGGGTTAGACCAACCCATTAAAAAATTCATTGTCTCTCTCTCCTTATTTTTTAAGTTAATTAGAGCTCTATTAGAATTAATTTTAGAAGAGATGAATTATAAAATTTTGAATTGGATAAAGTAAAAACTTACTTGTTCTTTTAGAGAAAATAATTATTAGGGTTTACATTAAATCATATTAAAGTTTAGATAGGTCCTGTTATCAATCTATAAATAGGGTATAAAAAAATTCTTTAAATAATATTTTAAGAAAAGCTTTGATTGATTGTAGATATGATGAAATACTTTTGTACAAATTAAACTCCTAATCGCCTCTTTCAATTTCCTTTTTTTAGGGGTATCTAGACTTGCACCCGACTAATCCACTTAGCTGACCGACCCTATTCCACAGCCTTCAACGAGAATCCCCACTGATCAACGAGGATAAATCGCGGGACGGAGACATGTGGCGACTTCACCACTGATGATATCGGCACCTGATGGCCAAATCACGCAGCAGCTTGTGACGATTTCTTCTGTCAGCATACTGCGCGCTCTACCAGGGAGGAATCGAACCCGAAAAGTGAGAGATCACCCAAATAAGCCATTATCAATCACGTCACGCCCGCGGGGCTCAATTTTCCTCCTTTGAATTGGCGACATGATGACCAAGCGTATTGTCATAATTATCGAATCTTTCCGCACTAATATAGTACAGGGAAGACTAGATTGTCTCTCATAAAAAGTGTAGCTGATAAATAATAGTTTTAGGATTAATTTATTTGGAAATGAGATTTGAATTTTTTTTTTTTTTGCAAATGGCAGGATTTGTATTTCAAATGTTAAAGCAATCCATCCTGTCACAGAGCGAGATGAACTATTAATGATGAGGTGGACTCGAGTACTATCTCTGTTGGCTACGAGACCTGTAAAAGAGGTGACTGTCAACAACCCACCGGGAGAGATCCCGACAAGGCTCTCCGACGATCAAATCAATTTCCGATGGAAGAGATGAAAGCAGAAGAACTATAGCAAAACTTTATCGCGCGTACCTGCGTATGAAGTGCGGAGGACCTTATATAGCCAAGGGAGCTGACAGTTTCTGCCCCGTGTGTACCACCTTTTTGTCTCATGTGGGGACAGGATTAGGGATACTGTCAACTCGCCGACCGGTACCGATCGACGCCGCCTCGTCTAACGCGGGCATGGGTAGTTGTGGTACGGAGTGTCAGGGTATGTCAGGGAAGTACCGTGTCAACGGGATATTCGCGATTTGGACACGAGTGGTGTTAGACCTGAGCCGTTCTGCGCCACTTCTCATACCACTTTAGCCAGTACAATATCAGGGAGTGAGTGTTCCCTAGGAAAACGACAATTTCCGAGCTGGGTCACCAATCGACTGATCCGAGTGAGATCTCATAAAACAGTCAATGTCACTTAGGCTTAAGCAAGGGGCAATCCAAGTCTAGGCAATTCAAGTCTTCGGGGCACTCGGCACTCGGACTCGGCCAACACGATTCATCCTTATGACATATGACTAGCATACCTCAAGGGGAGCCGAAATGGCTGCTGGATGCGTGTGGTCCAGGCGACCCTAAACCCGACACTCGGTATCTTTCGTTGGGGCGACTTCAGACTGTATTAGGCGGGTCTCCCACTCGGGCATCCCGACCCGAGTGGTCTGCACTGCCACGCTGGACTGTCGAGGCCTTTCCGTTAATGATCTATCTCCTTACGGTGCGACGTGGCCCAATCAAACTACACCTAGACTAGGTCGGGATCATCAATGATTGCAAAGAAAGTAACGGAACGTAAAATATTGCATCCTGATCAAATTTAATCTACTTGCAATTCAAATGAAAAAGAATCACCACTAACATTCAAATGAATTAAAGCATTGCAGAAATTGAAAGGATTGCAAGAAGTAATAAACTGAATTGCTTTAAGTAAATCAAGGAAATTGTCACAGGAATTAAATCAATTAACATGTACCAAGCACCAAAAATTAAAGCTAGAGCACTACAACTAAACTATAGAGAACTAAGTTAATACAACCATTAATCAGACCCAAGATCGGAGGATGATGACGAGGTGGAAAAGTCCCGTAACCCCAGAGCTCATAGAAGAAAATTAAGACGAGAACCGTTGATGGATTGGATAACGGTGATTAGGACCGTGGATGGACTTGCAGGAGCAAAGACAGTGGAAAGACCTTCACACTTTCTTTTCTCTAGCAAGCAAGCAATTCTCTTACCGAGAATCTTCCCAACGGGGGTGGATCGGAGAAGCGGATGGCTGGCGATGGTGGATGGAGATGCTACCCTCAACAAGGGCGAGAATCCTTTGACCTCGTCCCCACCGGCATAGTCGAGGTGGTAAGTGGATGGAGGTTTGCCACTTGAGAATCCTCTGACATGGCTTCCACGGGCATAGTTGAGGCGGTAAATGGATGGAGGTTAGCCACTTGAGAATCCTCTGACCTCTTGAGGTGTCGGTGACAATGAGATCGCAGGAGAAACCCCGCCGGCTACTCGCGGATGAAGGTAATGTGAAGAAGAGGAGCTCCGGTGCTTGAGGGATGAGATGGAGGTGGAGGAAGGGTCTCCATTTGCATAAAACCCTAGCGTTGCCACAAACCATAGTCGCGGTGGGCACCACGGCCTAGCCGTTGTGGCTCGTGTGATGAACTGCGGCTCGTGCAGCAAGATTAATCACTGCCGTGAAAATTTCCACGGCCTGGCTGTGGTTCTTGCTGCGGTGAGGTGTTCTTCCTTTGTTTTCATCTACTCCACAGCTTAGAACATGCCCGATTTGGTCATGTTTCTCACTGATTAACCAAACCTCTCAAAATTAACCAAAACTATCTTTTCTTCCTGCAAAATAAAATACACTCAAATTTGAGAACGCATACTATCAAATTGAGAAGATTTAATTTACAATAAATTATCATAAATTAAATCTTATAAATTATACCAGCTTGATAGTAAATTAAATCAGGGTTTGAGAACCCTTAAATTTGAGTTTATAAAAATACACTCAAATTTACTATCCAGTTGAGAACCCTTATTTATAAAAATACACTCAAATTTACTATAGAACCCTTATTTATAAAAATACACTCAAATTTGATAACGCATTCTATAAGGATTTGAGAACCCTTATTTATCATATATCCAGTTGACAATGAATAAGATCAAGTTTAGGTGAAAGAAAATACCATTGCTACGAAATGAGAAATCGCTTTAACTTTTGTAACAATTATACCAGCTTCTTCTAGAGCATCAGCTGTTCCACCAGTGGAGAATATGTTGGATATGATTTTGCAAAGTAAAATTTTGATGTCATCGATAGTTGAAAGTCAAGCTTGATTTCAAAATCGAAATCTACATTTCGCGTAGATAAATCTGGACTATTTATTTGCTCAAAACCGATTAAGGGTGAATGAGAAATTAATTATTCAAGATACGCTCAAATAAACATTAAGGAAAAAGATGAGGCTTTAGTCCCACATTGCTAACCGGCGAGAGCCAGTGTTTCCTTATATGTGTTTCTATGCTAATGTTGTTAATACAAAAACACAAGAGGTCTCTACCTTTGGGCGAGCAGGTGCTCGCACCTACAAGCCCGCCACGCGCGACACTCGCAATGACCGCTTTGTTGGCGCACTTCGCACGTACGCATCGTCGCGAGGAGCTTTAATTTATGCTCCACGTGTCGTCGTGATCAGGTGGCGCCACGTGGCATGTCAATGTGACGTGTCATGGTCAGGTAGGCGCCACATGGCATGTCGGTGATGAGGCAGTGCCTATGTGGCACGTGACTGTGTAGAAAACGATGACTGGATTGGGTGAACAGATGGTGGTCGTCGGATCAAAGATCTGAACAGATCGCAGGCAAGTGCGATCTGGAACGTCAGATTCGAATCTGACTGTGAAAAGGGAGGATGGATCTGAGGCGTCGAATTAAATGTTCTAATCTGACGGCTAAGATCAAGATGAGATCTGAAGAGTTATAACTCTTCAGATCAAGGAACGAGATTAAAAGACCTTTAAAAGGTTATACCCTTTCGTTATGAACGATCCAGATCTGTCCGAACCAAAAGGTACTTACCTCTTCACTTCAATATAAATAGATCCCTCCACTTGATTATTTCATTCATTCAATCATTGCAATCTAAAAGCATTTGCACTCATCCATCTTGAGCATTTGCACTCATCCATCTTCTGCATCGAGAGTCCAAAAAGTTTACGGAAAGGTTCGCCAGTCTCGGAATTTGAAGTACTACTATTCCGAGACAACGTCGTTGTATCTTGGAAACGAATTGCTGCTATCCATGAGCACCAGTAGCGGAGCAATATCGTTTTACAGAGATAGTGTCGAATACTAGCCTCGACGTAAACCAATCAGTTTGCTTCCTTCGAAAGCAACCTCCCGGAAGATCCGACGGTTGTAAATCGACTAAGTCAAATACCGAGGAGATACAAGTCAGCAACCAATAGTCCTAATACACAACAAAACCTTACCCAGGACTTACGCTGACATTCCCTGCTGCTCCGATCTATAGAGATCTAGTGAGGGGATGAGGAAGCCTGCCCGATGTTGGGCGAAGGGAGATAAACACTTGGTAAGACACAAGATCGCACCTCCAGTGTCAACATACACAAAGGGAAGGAGAGAGCGATTGAGAGACGGCTCGGGAGAGGTTGCGTTGTCGTTCGCGCAAAGGAGGAGTAGACTAAACTTCGGGGAGATGAGGAGAAACTAAGAGTCATAACTCATAAATATTAGAATTATCATAATTATCCTAAATATCATAAAAATGAGAATAACTAAAAATAATAACAAAATCTTCGAAGGCTCGAATGAAGACCTAAATGGTGGAATTTAGACTCAAAAGTTGACAATTATAGGTTCCCATAACAAACGAAGATTTTTAAATTTTGCACATAAGTCACCGACAGAATCTAATTCTAAATTTCGAACAAAAAATTATGCTCGTTTAAAATTCAAAAAGTCATATAGTACTTGAGCGGTCAAAATAAAATTCGTCGTATAAATAAAAATCCGATCAAGTCCAAGAACGAATTCTAAGTTTAGTCCTAAGCAAAAACATAACCGCCAACACGGCTACCATTCCAGTCCCTTCTTGATAAGACCGATATCAGCGACAATAGATCCGTTGAGTTCAACAAGCTCATGCTCACCCTTACCATGATTGATTAAGCCCTCGTGAACTAGAAGCCCTTGAGGTCAATATTTTTATTTTCTTCTTGTTTTTCTTTTTTAGCCCTAAAATACTTGCAAATAAGTATTTTATCTTGCCTAATATATATAATTTTTCTTTTCTGTGCACCTATTTTTTTTTTTTTTTGCATGGTTATTTTTAAGCATCTATTTCTTTATTTTTTCCTCCTAATATATTACGTTTTTCTATGTTAAATTTGAAATTTTTTTATTTATATGTTTTTAGAATTTGTTCAAGTTTAATTCAATGAAGAAAATAAAAATGGAAAATAAATTAGAAACAGACTTTAATACCATTAAAATAAAATTTAATAAAATTAATAGCCAAGTTAATTGATTCCGTCGGAGTGCTGTGGAGGATGGAGCGCCGGCGAAGTGATGCAAATGTCGGCCGAAGTAGGACTGCTAACAGTTATAAAGGCACTCACGAAAAGAATATTAGAGGTAGGTAAAGGCGTCTCTGGCGCCAGTTCGGATCCTCTATCCCGAACTCCCGTCTGTCCCTCTATCCCGAACACAAAACGACAAAAAAAAACGCGTGCATCTCGCGTGACTTCGTCCACTCGCGATCAAATTTCCCTCGCGCTCGACCCATGCCCTAAATCCCTTCGCCGAACTCCTGCTCCGCGCGTTCCCCTCTGGAGCAGATCTCCTCTCGCGTCCTGGCTCCGAGGCGTTCCCCTCTGGACCTCCTTCTCGCTGCCCTAAATCAGTTCGGATCGCTGCTGGTGGGGGAAATGTTTTGTTT
Organism: Boesenbergia rotunda; assembly: GCA_024364735.1. Lineage (NCBI taxonomy): Eukaryota > Viridiplantae > Streptophyta > Magnoliopsida > Zingiberales > Zingiberaceae > Boesenbergia > Boesenbergia rotunda. Next base: position 47,928 of record JAGFNQ010000306.1, on the reverse strand, counting down.
TCTGCTGTGGGGGAAAGTGCAAGGAGGAGAAGAAGAAGGCAAAGCTGGTGAAGGGGCTGTCAAAGGATATCGGGGTCGGCACGAGCCAAGGGCTCGCCGGGGAAGTCAAGGGGAAGACGATCACGGTGATTCTTGATAGAATTCATGAATTAAAAATTAGAATTCATGAATTCTTACAAGTATATCAAAAAGAAAAGTCTAATTTGATATCTGTTTATTATATCTTTGAAAGAAGATATTACATCCCTTTATATAAGGTTAAAATGAATTTTATAAATCACATCAATCGATGTGGGACAAAATGCAAATATAAAATAATGCATATGTTAACATCCCCTCTCAAACTCTTGATGGTGTAGTGAGAAACATTGAGAGTTTGTCAAGAAAGAACCGGTGACACTTGATGGTGTGTGCCTTTGTGAAGAAATCTGCGAGCTGCATCGAGGATGAGACAAAAGGTAAGGATATGGTACCTCGCTCGAAATGGTGCCGAGTAAAGTGGCAATCGATCTCAATATGCTTGGTACGTTCATGAAAGACTGTGTTGTGCGCAATCTGAATAGCACTCTTATTATCGCAGTACATCGGTGTCGGACCACTAAGGGAGACGCCCATATCAGTCAATAGCCAGCGTAACCATATAATCTCACTTGTAGCAGAAGCCATAGCGCGATACTCTGCCTCAGTTGAAGAGCGAGAAACAACATCTTGTTTCTTACTTTTCCATGAAATAAGTGAATCACCTAAAAATACACAATAACCCGTAGTCGATTTTCGATCAGTTTGGTCAGTTGCCCAGTCGGCATCAGAAAAAGCGCGAAGCTCCAAAGATGAGGTCGATGGAAACAAAAGACTCTGATATAGCGTTCCCCGAAGATAACGAAGAATACGCATAACTGCAGCCCAATGAACAGATGTAGGTGAGCAAACGAACTGACTGACAATGTGAACAGCATATGCAATATCAGGCCGAGTAATAGTGAGGTACACCAGACTACCCACGATTGATCGATATAAAGTTGGATCAGCAAGAGGATCCCCATCAGTAGGATTGTAACGAACGTTGACCTCAAGAGGAGAGTCAACAACACGAGTATCTGTGAGACGAGACCGCTCAAGAATATCTGAAGTGTACTTAGACTGAGATAGAAGATATCCCCTTTCAGAATAAGCTACCTCAATACCTAGAAAGTAACGTAGATTACCTAAATCTTTCATCTCAAAACGATGAGACAAAGTAGCTTTTAGATCTGAGATACCGTCAACATCATCTCCTGTAATAATCATATCATCAACATACAACAAGAGCATAATATGGCCTGCAGGAGACGATTTAACAAATAATGCTGAATCATGAGAGCTAGAAGTAAAACCAAGTGAAGATACTACAGAGGAGAACTTGTCGAACCAAGCTCTCGGGGCTTGTTTAAGACCATACAGGGCCTTCTTAAGCCTGCACACTTGTCCTGGCCGATGAGAAACACCAGGTGGAGGGACCATGTAGACTTCCTCCTGAAGATCTCCATTCAAAAAAGCATTTTTAACGTCCATTTGTGAAATACTCCAGCGACGAACAGAAGCTACTGCAATAAGAACCCGGACAGATGTCATTTTTGCAACAGGTGCGAAAGTCTCCTCATAATCCATACCATACTCCTGAGCATAACCTTTTGCAACCAAACGAGCTTTATATCGCTCAATAGAGCCATCAGACTTGGTTTTAATCTTGTATACCCATCGAGAACCAATAATTTTCTTACCAACCGGTGGAGAAACCAAATCCCAAGTACCAGTTTTGTCCAAAGCAGACAATTCCTCATTCATAGCCTCTTGCCAAAGAGGATCACGAGATGCCTCAGAGTAAGAGGTGGGCTCACAAAGAAAATTGTTGGAAACTAAAAAGGAAGCGAAAGATGGTGTATAGCAAGAGTAATCAAAATCAGATACCTGAGTAGATCGACGAGTGCGTGTAGGATATCGAGGTAAGTTTGGATCCGTAATTATGGGAGGTTCTGAAGCAGTCGTAGAAAGAGGATGGGTGTCAACATCATTTGTTTTACAAGTAGGATGAAGCGGAACATTCGATATGGTTTCATGAGGGTTAGCATTTTCAGATGGATAATCAGTAGTAAAAGGATCAATTTGAATGAGATCAGATTTCGACATGTCATGTGAGGTAGGTGGGATAGTGAAGAAAGGAATATGTTCAATAAAAGAAACATTACGAGAAACATACAATTTTCCAGAAGCTGGATCATAACAACGATAACCTTTCTGCACAACCCCATATCCAAGAAAAACACAAATGGCCACACGAGATGATAACTTAGAACGTTCTGCATGTGGACGAAGAACAAAGCATGTAGAGCCAAAAACCCTTAAATGAGAATATAATGGAGTGTGACCAAATAATTTAGCATATGGAGAAATCCCAGAGTTATGAGCGGTAGGGATCCTATTAATAAGATACACAGATGTAAGGACAGCTTCTCCCCAAAATTCACTAGGAACACTAGCGGATAACAGCATAGACTGGGCGGTCTCAATAATATGCCTATGCTTTCTCTCGGCTACTCCATTCTGTTGTGGGGTATCAGTACAAGAGGACTGATGTATTGTACCATCAGCTTTGAAAATACCAGAAAGATCTCCACTAGTATACTCTCCCCCCAAATCAGCTCGAAAACACTTGATAGTGGCAGAGTGCTGAGTTTTTACATAGGCCTTAAACTCAGCATAAATATGACTAAGATCAGAACGACGTTTCATTAAATAAATCCAACAAAAACGAGTGTGATCATCAATGAATGAAACGTAATATCGAGAACCTCCCTTAGTGGGAATAGGTGCCGGTCCCCAAACATCAGAATGAACTAAATCAAAAGGTGCCGAAGAAGTGGAAGTACTTAAAATAAAAGGCAAAGCAGAAAATTTTCCAAGTTTGCATCCACTACAATCAGAAATATCATCAGGTGGTAAATCACCAAGTACATCAGAAGTACACATAGAACGTAAACGAGAACCTGATAGATGACCAAGTCTAGAATGCCACAAATAAAATTTTGAAGAAGAAGGTGTCAAATGAAAAGAAGACAAATTGACAGGCATTGCTGCTACGTGAGTGGGAAGATGCAGTTCATCCAACACATAAGGTCCTTTCCCTTTTCTATGCCCTGTCCCAATCACTCTCTTGGATTTTAGATCCTGCACATAACAAGAATTTAGAAGAAGACCAACAAAACACCCAGAGTCACATAATTGACCAACAGAAACAAGGTTCATATGTAATTTAGGGATAAAGTAAACATCATGTAAAGATAAAGAGGGTGTTTGGATAGAGCCAGTTCCTTTCAATGACATTTGTGTACCATCCGCAGTCATAACAGAAATAGATGGAGGGTCAGGAAACATATATGTAAAAGAAGAAGAATCATGAGACATGTGATTACCAGCTCCAGAATCTAAAATCCAGGGAGATGAAGGGATACCTGACCCAATAGACGAAGATGAGCTGGAAGGAGCAGAAAGAGCATAATTATGAGGTCCCTTTTGAAATTGCTGAAAGGCGAGGAACTTCTGAAATTGGTCGACAATAGAATTAGTACCAGTATTCACAGAAAACTCTGAAGCTGAAGCTGAGTGATTTAAGGAGGGCACAAAAGCTGCTGGAGTAGATGGATAAAAATTTTGAGATGGACCCTCAAAATACATTTTTTGTTGCCCGCCTTGATATTGTTGTGGAGACTTCCGTCCGTGCCCTGGAAGCTTCCTAGCCAATTCTTTCCGAAGCTCAGGGCATTGATTCTTCCAGTGCCCTGGTTTCTTACAATAATTACAGTTTCCTGTGACAGATGTTTTATACTGGTGTGCAGGAGCTGCTATGATCGGTGCAGACGGAGAGGCTGCCAAAACCGAAGTAGAAATATTATGCACCCCTTTTAGAGTCTTCAAACAAGTTTCTTCAGCCATGAGTTCATTTATTACATCTTCAACAGATGGTAGAGGTTTACGGTGCAAAAGACTTGAGCGACAATTTTCAAATTCTGGACGAAGACCCATAAGTAGTTGAACAAGGCAATCCTCATCTCTACATTTAATATAAGCATCACATGTTTGTAATTCAACAGATTCTGTCAATGCTAACCAATCCCAAAGAGTAGTCATTGCACAGAAAAAATCCTGAATACTTAAGTCATTTTGCACTAATGCACGAATTTCAGATTGTAATTGATACTTGACAGCAAAGTTATTTTGCACAAATAATTTTGACAAATAATCCCAAATTTCTTTTGCAGTTTTAAACTTTGCCAATTGAACACCAATTCTGTGTTCAACAGAGTTGTTGATCCAAGTGATAATCTTTGAATTATTTGTATCCCAAATACGAAACAATTCATCAAATTTTTGAACACCAACTACAGGGTATTTGATTTTTCCAGAAACATATTCCCAAACTCCTTTGCCCTTCAGAAAATTAGTCATCACATAATTCCAGTACGAATAATTTTTTCCATCTAAACGGACACCAATAGATTGCAACGAATCGTCACCTCCAGTCATTATAAACAATTTTGAACAGAACAATCCAAAATAACAAATAACAATCTCAAATCCCAACTAACAAACGATCAAGGCAATCAAAACAATATCCAATCTCAAACGAAATAAAGCATTTAGGGCAGATCTAACCATTCAGATGCGGAAGCGATGGAGATAAACCGAACCATAAAACCACGAGCAGTGAAACAGCAAGTATTTAACAGGGCTCTGATACCATGATAGAATTCATGAATTAAAAATTAGAATTCATGAATTCTTACAAGTATATCAAAAAGAAAAGTCTAATTTGATATCTGTTTATTATATCTTTGAAAGAAGATATTACATCCCTTTATATAAGGTTAAAATGAATTTTATAAATCACATCAATCGATGTGGGACAAAATGTAAATATAAAATAATGCATATGTTAACAATTCTTAGATTAATTCTGAAAAAAAAAACTTTTTTGATTTTCCTAAAAGCTCGACCTAACTTTTTTTTTATGTTCCGAAGATTTGAAGAAAAAAAATTGTCTGATGTGATTTTGTTTGATCAAAATTAGGATGTAGCAGAAATTTTGATGGAAGAACTGAAGCAGTTGAGATAGAAAGAGATGAGGTATGAGGTAATTCTATCACTGCCATATCATCATTACCTTGTGTTTATAGAATATTTATACCAGATACTGCCTTCACGTGCTTCTGACCCTCCTTGTTGGGCCCCGTCTTGGAGAGGGAGCGACAGATAGAAGACCCAACAAGCTTAGCCGGCCCACTAGGCCACTAGGTGGAGGTCCGATCGGACCTGGCAGCTTCTAGGCTAGTGTGTTTGATCGGACCTTCATCTGATTGGCTCACACCTAATGCGGAACCTCCGGCTACCTCGGATGACCCTCGTTGACCAGGGCGACGCTCCTTGGTTCAAGAGTTTCGAAGTGTCTGATTGGACCTTTCAACTCGGCGAGTTGCCATGGACGGGTCTCGCGTGATGGGTCCGGCTCGGCTTTGCATGTCGAGCCTAACTAGAGGAGCTAGGTGAAACACTCCCTACGTCCGATCGACTTTAATCAGAAGTCAAACGACCACCCTAGCTCTGAGCAGACATTCACCCTGAGGCGATGACTATCGATCCGTCTTTGTCCTTCACGTCAACTATTCGTCTTGACTTTTCTACATGGCCTGGGGGACCAGAATTGACCCGGATCATTCTAACTTTCTTAGGAACAAAAAGGAAATTTGATATTTTAGTTGTGTAAATTCAAATAAATTACTATTTCATAAAGAAAGTTAATAATTATAAATGTTTGATAATATTTATTATAATGTATACATATAATAGGATTTTAATATTTTATCTATTTATATTTCTCATATAATCTCCTTATTTCTACAAATAATCTTAAATTGCAACCACAAATATAATCCTTTCTATTTAGAAGTTTGTAAGTCCCATGTATTTGTTGGAGGAAATGGACTCCTTTTCGGAGAGTTTACTATAAATTGAAATTATAAACAATAATTCCAACTTAGCTGTTGAGTGACCCGAGTTGCTTTTCTGTAAACTGCAGTCTCTCGAGCTGAATTTTCGAGCTCCCGACTAGGTGTCCCGAGCTCCCGACCTGAATTCCCAAGCAGGAATTCCCTAGTGGAGTCTGTTGACCAAGTCTCCCGATCCGAGCTCCCGAGATCCCGAGCCAAGCTCTCTAGTTCCCGGGCTGTATCTTCCAAGCTCCCGAGCCGAGCTCCCGAGCTGTATCCTCCAAGCTCTCGAGCCGAGCTCCCGAGTAGCAGACGGACGTCTCCCGACCAGGACGTTGCTGAGTCCTGCGCAACGCAGTTTCCTTGAAAATGATTTGTCCTCCTCCGGCGGTGCTTCGAGGCTCAGATGGACGTCTGTCTCTCATGATACAACAGCCGAACCACAGGCACAACGGAGCACTCGTTGCTCGTGGCGAACTGAGGAAGTACCTGAACGCTATCAAAGGAGGTTGGGAACGAGGTGGAAGAGAATCTCTTTTTCTCTGTGTCTGTCTTTTGCTCTCGGTCACAACCCCTTTATATAGGCTCAGATCCCCGCAGTAATCAATGACCGAATTAATCGTCATTTAATGTCAATTAACCGGCCACATCTAAACGTCTGGGGGCTACTGATCTTTTCATTAATCAAAATTAATGCATCAGTTACATTTGAGTAAAAAATTTGGCAAAACGTTGGTTCATCTGCTTGGACAAATTTTGCCCCGACCGGTCGGACATTCGACGCGTGCAGGTCGTGCACGCACATAAGTTCGCTTGGTTCAATTCAAATCCGGACTCTGGATTTGCACCCCCCCCCTCGCACCTACGCATGAGAGAGAGCCTCTCCCCTAGCATTTGCTCACAACTATCATGCTTGTGAAATAATATAAACCAACATTTATGCCTTGAGACTCCCAATGTGGGACTAAAGTCCCATTCACAATGGAGCCTCGTTATTCTCCACCTCACTTTCTATTTACTAGAAAGTCCTACCACCTCCCTTTCCGTTCATACTATATATCCAACAATCCCCCACATGAATGGAAACATGGTGATAGCATTCAACAGTTGAGTCGTGTATAGGGCAGGTAGGTTTCACCCTTTGAACCTTCCCTTGTGAAGATCTGTTTACTTCCTGACTGACAGTAGGCATGATGTCCTTGAATTGTGATGTCGTTTATGTAAGCATTAACACATCTCACCCAGGACTCTCCCTGATACACCTCAGTTCTCATGAGTGTGTTCGTTCTTGACCATGAACACGCCTGATTCTGCGAGAAGTTCTAAGAATTGTGCCTCCAATTCTCTTCGAAGCGACCCCACTTCTTTCTCACACAGGTGATCTCTTAAGAGTTTTCCACATAACTCTCTTGAATCATTAAAAGTCGTATGTTTAACCTCCATCCTTCACTGTTTCAAAGGGTCGTTCCCTCACAGTGAGCACCTTTGTCAGTGCAGTTAGGTTGTCCTTTTGAACCTAGTTCTTGGGATCTCCAGTATGCATAGGTTGGGTTTCTTTGCACCAACATTTTCTATCGACATCAAACTCATCCTTCTTGTTGAGCTTGCAACTAACTCTCGATTTAACTCTTTAGTTAGCGGATCCGTAAAGTTATCTTTTGACTTCACATAGTTAATAGTGATAACTCCAGTTGAGAGTAGTTGTCTAATTGTATTGTGTCTTCGACGTATATGTCTAGACTTACCATTATACAGATGGCTTTGCGCCCGGCCAATTGCAGATTGACTATCACAATGTATGCAGATTGCCGACATTGGTTTCGGCCATCTCGGTACATCTCCTAAGAATGGTCGTAGCCATTCAGCCTCTTCACTACATTTGTCAAGAGTTACAAACTCAGACTCCATCGTGGATCTGGTTATTACGGTTTGCTTAGAAGATTTCCATGAAATGGCTGCACTTCCCAGAGTGAACACATAACCACTCGTAGACTTCGAGTCTTTTATGTCAGATATCCAACTCGCATCGCTGTATCCTTCGATAACAGCAGGATATCTCATATAGTGCAGTCCATTTCCACGAGTATATCTCAAGTACCTCAGTACTCTTGTTATCCCTTTCCAGTGCTCAACACCGGGATTACTCGTGTATCTACTCAGTTTGCTTACTGCGTAGGCTAAGTCTGGTCTTGTACAATTCATCAAGTACATCAGACTTCCAATCACCCGAGCGTACTCTACCTGAGAGATACTTTCTCCTCGGTTTTTTGATAGATGTTGGCTGGTATCTATCGGCGTTCATGCCAACGCAGTATCACCATTGGTGAATTTCTCAAGAATCTTGTCCACGTAATGGGACTAACTAAGAACAAGTCCTTCAGCTGTTCTAAGAATTTTGATTCCTAGAATCACATCAGCTAGGCCCATGTCTTTCATGTCAAATCTTGAGTTCAACATGTCTTTCGTGGATTTGATTATCTTATCATTACTCCCAATGATAAGTATGTCATCTACATATAAGCACAAGATGACAAAGTCATCTTCTGTAGCTTTCGAGTAGACACATTTATCACATTCATTAGTTTGAATCCACCTTCTCGCATGACATTATCAAATTTCTCATGCACTGCTTTGGAGCTTGTTTCAAGTCGTATAAAGACTTCACCAATTTGCAAACCTGGTTATTCTGTCCTGGCACAGAAAACCCCTCAGGTTGCTCCATGTAAATCTCCTCTTCTAAATCTCCATTTAGAAAGGTCGTCTTTACATCCATCTGATGTATTTCCAGGTTCCATAGAGCAGCAATAGCCAACAACACTCTAATGGAAGTTATTCTCGACACAGGAGAATACGTATCAAAGTAATCAAGGTCTTCTCGTTGTCGGTAACCTTTAATTACCAACCTGGCCTTATACTTGTCAATTGTGCCATCTGATTTTTCTTCTTCTTGAAGATCCACTTGCAACCTAATGGTTTACTCCCCGGAGGAAGGTCCACAAGTTCCCAAGTGTGATTTTGCAAGATAGATTCTATCTCAGATGCAATTGCCTCTTTCCAGTGAGGTCCCTCAGAAGAGTTCACAGCTTCTGAGTAGCTTTGGGGCTCACCTTCCAGTATGAAAGTGATAAAATCTTATCCATAACATTTTTCCACCCGAGCTCTCTTACTCCGCCGAGGCGCAGCCTCAACTGGTTCATCATTCTCTTCTTCTTCCTCTAGTATTTCCTCCAGCCGTTTTAAGGAGCTAGCGTCCTCTCGGGTCTTATATGGAAACATATGCTCGAAGAATGAGCCATTTCTCGATTCTATTATAGAGTTCTTGTGTATATCCGGTAATTGTGACTCATAAACACAAAACCGATATGCACTGCTGTTATGTGCATATCCAATAAATATGCAATCAACAGTTTTTGGTCCTATCTTAACCCTTTTCGGATCAGGCACCAAAACTTTGGCAAGACACCCCCACACTCGCAAGTATTTGTAGGATGGTCGTCTTCCATTACTTAACTCATAAATACTCTTATTTATTTTCTTTCAAGGGACCTTATTTAAAAGGTAATTAGTTGTTAACACAGCTTCCCCCCACATGGAGTCTGGCAGTCCAAAGCTCAATAGAAGAGCATTCATCATCTCCTTAAGAGTTTGATTCTTTCGGTCAGCAATCCCATTCTGCTGAGAGGTATAAGGAGCTGTTGTTTCGTGTCTGATTCCATGTTTAGCACACAACTCAGCGAATGGTGATACATATTCACCACCTCGGTCACTTCGAACCACCTTAATCTTCTTATTAAGTTGGTTTTCATCCTCATTCTTATAGAGAACGAATTTCTCTATAGCTTCATCCTTGCTTTTGAGAAGATACACATAACAATATTTTGTGTTATCATCTACAAAAGTAATGAAGTACCTATTCCGACCACGTGTCGATCTACCTTTAAGGTTACATACGTCGATGTGAATTAGGCCGAGTGGTTCGTTGCTTCTTTCAACGTGCTGAAAGAATGACCTTGTCAACTTTGCTTCAACACAAGTCTCACACTTGTGTTTCGGGTCAAGGTGGAATGTCGGTATGTTTTGCATGTTTATTAATCTACGAATCGCATCATAATTCACATGTCCTAGTCTACCATGCCATAAACAAGAAGACTCAAGCATATAAGTGGAAGTTCTCTCAATTTTATTTATCTTAGGCCTAATGGCCATTACACTGAGCTTAAACAGCCCATCAGATACATAGCCCTTTCCCACAAACATTCTCTTTTTCGACAGTACAACTCTGTCTGACTCAAACACAATGCAAAAGTCATGTTTGCTTAATAATGAACCAGACACTAGATTCTTTTGAATCTCCGGAACATACAACACATTGGTCAGAGTGAGGTCCTTACCCAAGGTAATCTTCAGCACCACTTTTCCTTGGCCCATGATGTCCGAGGTTGCCAAGTTCCCCATGAACAGCTTCTCTCCACTAATTTCTTCAAAATTGTGGAGCAGTTCCTTATTGCAGCACACATGTCTGGTGGCTCCAGTATCGATCCACCATTTCCGCGGGTTTGAACCCACCAGGTTTAATTCAGAGATCACAGCATAGAGGTCTTCCATTTCTGGTCCCTCGTTCAGGTTGGCCTCCTGCTTCTTCTTCGGTTTTTTGCATTCTGAAGATTTGTGGCCAACTCGGCCACAGTTGTAGCACTTCCCAGAGAATTTCTTGGCGATGCCTCCTCTGGGTCCCAACTTGGAAGATTTGGAATTCTTCCGTTTCTAGCTTTGTCCGTGCTCGACCACATTGGCTTTTACAGTAGCCTGAGAGAACATATTTCTCTCTGAACCCTTGTTATCTTCTTCGATGCGAAGTCTAACAACGAGTTCCTCCACGTTCATATCCTTCCGCTTGTGCTTCAGGTAGTTCTTGAAATCCTTCCAACCGAGGGGCAGTTTCTCAAAGATGGCTGCTACCTGGAAGGTTTCACTCAGAACCATACCTTCTGAGTGGATCTCATGTAGGATCACCTGAAGCTCCTGGACTTGGCTAATCACAGTCTTAGAGTTAACCATCTTGTAGTCTAAGAATCGGCCCACGATGAACTTCTTGGCCCCTGCATCCTCCGACTTGTATTTCTTGTCCAAGGACTCTCATAGCTCTTTAGCCGTTCTCTTCGTGTTGTACACAGCATACAGCGAGTCCGCCAGACAGTTGAGTATGTAATTTCTGCATAGGTACTCAGAATGAGTCCAAGCCTCGATCTCAGCAACCTCAGCTTGCTTGGGAGGGTTCTCGGTCAAGAACCGAGCCAGATTGAGCGTAGTCAGATAGAAGAGCATCTTCTGCTGCCGCCTCTTGAAGTTCAACCCAGCGAACTTCTCTGGTTTTCCCCCATGGTTGATTGGGACATTCCCAATCGGGGCGGAGGGGGCCTGGTGATGAGTCTGTTTCACCTCAACACGTTCCGTGGCCATCTCAACAGAATCAAATCTATTTCAAGATTGTTAGAGGAAATGGACTCCTTTTCCGAGAGTTTACTATAAATTGAAATTACAAACAATAATTTCCACTTAGCTGTTGAGTGGTCCGAGCTGCTTTTCTGCAAACTGCAGTCTCCCGAGCTGAATTTCTGAGCTCCGGACCAGGTGTCCCGAGCTCCCGACCTGAATTCCCGAACAGGAATTCCCGAGTGGAGTCTGTTGACCAAGTCTCCCGAGCTCCCGAGCCGAGCTCCCGAGTTCCCGAGCAGTATCTTCCGAGCTCCCGAGCCGAGCTCTCGAGCTGTATCCTCCGAGCTCCCAAGCTGAGCTCCCGAGTTCCCGAGCAGCAATCGGACGTCTCCCGACCAGGACGTCGCTGAGGCCTGCGCAACGCAATTTCCTTGAAACAGATTTGTCCTCCTCCGCGGTGCTTCGAAGCTCAGATGGACATCTATCTCTCAGGATACAACAGCCGAACCACGGGCACAACGGAGCACTCGTTGCTCGTGGCGAACTGAGGAAGTACCCGAACGCTATCAAAGGAGGTTGGGAACGAGGTGGAAGAGAATCTCTTTTTCTCTATGTCTGTCTTTTGCTCTCAATCACAACCCCTTTATATAGGCTCAGACCCCCGCAGTAATCAATGACCGAATTAATCGTCATTTACTACCAATTAACCAGGCAGATCTAATCATCTGGGGGTTACTGATCTTTTCATTAATCAAAATTAATGCATCAGTTACATTTGAGTAAAAAATTTGGCAAAACGTTGGTTCATCTGCTTGGACAAATTTTGTCCCGACCGGTCGGACATTCGATGCGCGCAGGTCGTGCACGCACACGAGTTCACTTGGTTCAGTACAAATTCGGGCCCTGGATTTGCACCCCCCCTCGCACCCACACGTGAGAGAGAGTCTCTCCCCTAGCATTTGTTCACAACTATCATGCTTGTGAAACAATATAAACCAACATTTATGCCTTGAGACTCCCAATGTGGGACTAAAGTCTCATTCACAATGGAGCATCTTTATTCTACACCTCACTTTTCATTCACTAGAAAGTCCAAATGTGGGACTAAAGTCCCACCACCTCCCTTTCCTTCCTGTTGAAACTTCCGACCTCTAATAAGGGTTGAGACAGGGTGATGTGACTGATTTGGCCGATCGGGCTGCGGCACACTGGCGACCACCAGGGTCGGCTGGAAAGAGTCAGGTCACTCGGGTGTGCCAGGCTCGCTCCAATAGGCAGCAGTCCAGTCGGTCGAACTCGATGCCTCCTTCGACTAGACTCAAGGGGATGCTTATGATCCCGGCCTTGCTTACGGGTAGCTCAGCCAGCCTGGCGCCACGAAGACCTAGCAGAAGGGCAGACGGAGGCCTCACCCGGAGAGTTCCCGAACCAAGAACCCTCCCGAAGCACTAACCGACCGACCCCGGGCGAGCTTGGGCGGGTCGAGCCCGAGCACCCCCTAACTCGATCCCCCAAGTCCATTTTCCCAACCCAGGTCTGGGTCGTGCCATTCAGTCCTCAACACTCCATCGCCTGGTTAACTATCAAACCCGAAACATGGCAAGACGGACATAGCTCAACAAACCCCCGACTCAGGGCGTACCTCGTGTCTCTCAGCTCCCAGTCGGACGCATGGCGGCCCACGCTCCCTGGATATGACCCGACCCGGTGCATAACACTCGGACCCGCCGGATGATGCTCGGTCTCCAGACCAGCTCTCCCCTACGCCGCCCTACATCAGTGCATCCAGAGTACGACCATGACATCAGGGTAATACACGCCTTACCCATTCATGACACACCTCGCGGTTATCCTGCTGACTCAGTACGGTTGTACCATCCAAGCACCCCAGCCATGCCGCGGTACCTCTAGGTGCTCTCCTACGAGCTGACAGGAACCACACCCCTGTCTCATAACACGGACAGGAGTTGTCAGCTCCCTTGGCTATATAAGCACCTCCCCTCCTCATTCCGCAGGTATGCGCAATCGCACTCTCCTCTACTATTGTTCCTGCTGTTTCCATATATTTCCTGCGGATACTGACTTGACCGTCGGAGGGTCTGATCGTGGAAATTCCTCGGCGGGTTTGCTAACGGTAGCTATCTCGCAGGTCGGAGCCAAGTCGGCGCCAGGTCAGCAGCTCGTGGCACTCGGGAGACCACCTGGCCCTTGGAACTTCCACCTCGCTTCGCGACAGGATCAAGCACTAAAAATCTTGAATTCGAGTCACGGAGTTAGTGGGGCATAAATCCATGCACCCTATGTAGAAAGTCTCTCTCTCCAACCTCTTGCATTCTCAGTCATCGTGCTTTGCATCCTTTGTGTTGGTCCTATGGCGGGCAAGAGGGAGCACTGAGGGAGAGTGTTTCGTCTTTTGCCACTATCACCGTCTTCACCGGCGATTGTTTCCCGGCGATCCTAGTTCAACGTTTAATTTGGTTCGATCTATTTTCCATACTTTTTCTCGTAATCTTGAACTCCTTTATGTTTCTTACATTCTCAATCTCTTTTTCTCTGTTAATTGATTCTAGCTATTGATATTTTTAGGTTTTATTTTGGGATTTCATTTTTTATATTGTTTATTAATTTCTGTTTGTGAACATTTTTTTCTATCGATCTATTGTTTTTCCTATTCGCGGTTCGGCATTTACATTCTCAAGTGAGTGACCATTGTTTCGATTTGCTATCACCATCTTCATCGACGATTGTTTCCAGGCGATCCTGGTTCAACGTTCAATCTGGATCGATCTATCTACCTTACTTTTTCTCGTAATCTTGAACTCCCTCATGTTTCTTACATTCTCAATCTCTTTTTCTTAGTTTTGTTAATCGATTCTAGCTATTGATATTTTTAGGTTTTATTTTGGGATTTCTTTATGCTATTGTTTATAAATTTCTATTTGTGAACATTTTTTTCTATCGATCTATTGTTTTTCCTATTCGTGGTTCGACATTTACATATCCGTCTACTATTAGGATTTCTTTTTGATATTGTTTATTCATTTCTGATTTTGGACCTCTTTGTCTATGCATTTCCAGATCCGTCGACTATATGTTGTAATTACTGATCACTCAGCTGTTTTTAGACATCTTTTTTCTATCGTTCTGTTGTTTTTCCTAGTCACGGTTCGACATTTCCAGATCCGTCGACTATATGATCTTTTTCTATTGTTTGTTCTAATTTTCCAAGTACAATGTTGCTTTCTCTTTGCCACACATTTGATAGTATCACCTCAAGAGTAGGTACTACCCCAACCTTAACTGCACGCCAATTCACAAATTCCAAGTCTTAAGATCATACGTTAAATCTAGTTCCCGGCGATCCTGGTTCAACGCTCAATTTGGTTCGATCTATCTCCCTTACTCTTTCTCGTAATCTTGAACTCCTTCATGTTTCTTACATTCTAAATCTCTTTTTCTCAGTTCTGTTAATCGATTCTAGCTATTGATATTTTTACATTTTATTTTAGGATTTCTTTTTAATATTGTTTATTAATTTCTGTTTGTAAACATTTTTTTCTAACAATCTATTGTTTTTCCTATTCGTGGTTCAGCATTTACATTCTCAAGTGAGTGACCATTGTTTCGATTTGCTATCACCGTCTTCATTGGCGATTGTTTCCCGACGATTTTAGTTCAACGTTTAATCTAGTTCAATCTATCTCCCTGAACTTTTCTTAATCTTGAACTCCTTCATGTTTCTTACATTCTCAATCTGTTTTTCTTAGTTTTGTTAATTGATTCAAGCAATTGATATTTTTAGGTTTTATTTTGGAATTTCTTTTTGATATTGTTTATTAATTTTAGTTTGTGAACCTTTTTTTATATCGATCTATTGTTTTTCCTATTCGTGGTTCGGCATTTACAGATCCGTCTACTATTAGGATTTCTTTTTGATATTGTATATTCATTGGTGATTTTGGCCCTCTTTTTCTATGCATTTCCAGATCCGTCGACTATATGTTGTAATTACTAATCACTCAGCTGTTTTTAGACATCTTTTTTCTATCGTTCTGTTGTTTTTCCTAGTCACGGTTTGGCATTTCCAGATTCGTCGACTATATGATCTTTCTTTATTGTTTGTTCTAATTTTTCAGGTATAATGTTGTTTTCACTTTGCCACACTTTTGCTAGTATCACCTCAAGAGTAGGTACTACTCCAACCGTAACTACATGCCAATTCACGAATTCTCAGTCTTAAGATCATACGTTCAATCTGGTTCTCGACGATCATGGTTCAACGTTCAATATGGATCGATCTATCTCCCTTACTTTTTTTCGTAATCTTGAACTCCTTCATGTTTCTTACATTCGGAATCTCTTTTTCTTAGTTCTGTTAATCGATTCTAGCTATTGATATTTTTAGGTTTAAGTTTGGGATTTCTTTTTGATATTGTTTATTAATTTCTGTTTGTGAATATCTTTTTCTATCGATCTATTGTTTTTCCTATTCGTGGTTCGGCATTTACATTCGATTTGCTATCACCGACTTCATCGGCGATTGTTTCCAGGCGATCATGGTTCAACGTTCAATCTGGTTCGATCTATCTCCCTTACTTTTTCTCGTAATCTTGAACTCCTTCATGTTTCTTACATTCTCAATCTCTTTTTCTTAGTTTTGTTAATCAATTCTAGCTATTGATATTTTTAGGTTTTATTTTGGGATTTCCTTTTGATATTGTTTATTAATTTTTGTTTGTGAACATTTTTTATCTATCGATCTATTGTTTTTCCTATTCGTGGTTCGACATTTACATATCCGTCTACTATTAGGATTTCTTTTTTATATTGTTTATTCATTTCTGATTTTGGTCCTCTTTTTCTATGCATTTCTAGATCCATTGACTATATATTGTAATTACTGATCACTCAGCTATTTTTAGACATCTTTTTTCTATCGTTCTGTTGTTTTTACTAGTCACGGTTCGGCATTTCCAGATCCGTCAACTATATGATCTTTTTCTATTGTTTGTTCTAATTTTCAAAGTACAATGTTGCTTTCTCTTTGTCACACTTTTGCTAGTATCACCTCATGAGTAGGTACTACCCCAACCTTAACTGCACGCCAATTCACGAATTATCAGTCTTAAGATCATACGTTCAATCTGGATCCCGACAATCCCGGTTCAACGCTCAATTTGGTTAGATCATCTCCCTTACTTTTTCTCGTAATTTTGAACTCCTTCATGTTTCTTACATTCTAAATATCTTTTTTTTAGTTCTGTTAATTGATTCTAGCTATTGATATTTTTAGGTTTTATTTTGGGATTTCTTTTTAATATTGCTTATTAATTTCTGTTTGTGAACATTTTTTTCTAACGATCTATTGTTTTTCCTATTCGTGGTTCGGCATTTACATTCTCAAGTGAGTGACCATTATTTCGATTTGCTATCACCGTCTTCATCGGTGATTGTTTCCCGGCGATCCTAGTTTAACGTTCAATCTAGTTCGATCTATCTCCCTGAACTTTTCTTGTAATCTTGAACTCCTTCCTGTTTCTTACTTTCTCAATCTCATTTTCTTAGTTTTGTTAATCGATTCTAGCTATTGATATTTTTTGTCTTTATTTTGGGATTTCTTCTTGATATTGTTTATTAATTTCTGTTTGTGAATATTTTTTTATCTGCTGATCCGGTCGTGTGATTTATAGAAGGGTCGAGAGCTCGGCCGGGTTCGACTGCCGATCTGAACCGGTGTTAAATGGGTCAGGACCAAGGATTACCCCGAAGTGGGGATCTCCGATGTCGGGATCCTCGAGGTCAGCCTTCGGAGGTCGGGATCCACGAGGTCGGGATTCTCAAGGTCGATCATCCGAGGTCGGAATCCTCAAGATCGGTCGTCCAAGGTCGGCCATCTGAGCCCGGGATCCTCGAGGTAGGCCGTCGGAGGTCGGGGTACTCGGAACCGATCGGCTAAGATCGGGACGATCGAGACAGGTCGTTCGAGGTCAACCCCGAAGTCTACTAATCGGGGTCAGGTATTTATGATTGCAGGGAGATATCCGGACAGCTGCGAGCCTCCCCTATCACATGAGCCTTTCTTATCAGACATTCATAAGATAACCCCTTCTGACATAATCATTGCCTGACAAAGCCATCAGTAATTAAAGAGGGACAGAAGAGACAGCTCCAGTATGGTGTCAAGCGGCTGTAACAGTCTCTCAACATTAAGGTGGCTGTCACTATCATAATCTGTCGATCGATCTTCTCTTAATGAGACGTGACAGCTCGCACGTGGGAATACCTTTCCTCCCCCCTATATAAACCCCACTTGAACTTCTGAGAAGGATCGCTGCCATTTTGCAACCACTCCACCATATTGAGAGCCCAACTTCGGTCCGACCTCCAAAGCTACAGCAGACTGAGTCGGCTTGGTTAGACCGAGTCATCCGAAGGAAAATCGATCTTCGCTCGTTGACAGGATCAAATTTGGCGCCGTCTGTGGGAATCTCACCTGATCAAGAGCCGAAGATGAGTGAATCCAACCGGGTGATGGTTACTCTTTCACAGGAAGACTTGGATCTGCTAATAGAAGCTAGAGCCAGGAAATTGGCGGAGGCACAGCAAGCTGCTACCCGACCTGCTCAGCCAGGCCCGGCCGAGCAGACTACTCGGATGGGCACCGAAGGAGGGGTCCGACAAGATGAGAGTCCTCACTTTCACCGAGCACTGTTTGGTCCGGCCGAGGGAGCAGGGCAATCAGACCCTCACGAGGCTACATCCAGTCATGCTAGAGCTAACAAAGGGAAGGCTCCCCTTATGCCAACCCCGATTGAGCACACAGGGTCCCCCTTCTCTAGCCAAGTCTTGCACGAGCCACTGCCCAAGCATTTCAAACCCCTGTCCATTACTGAATACGGAGGAGCTACGGATCCCGAAGAGCATTTGATGAAGTTCGAGAACGCTTCAATGCTGCATCAATATTCCGATGGAGTTAAGTGCCGAGCCTTCCTGACCACTCTGTCCGGGTCAGCCCAGCGATGGTTTGATAGGCTGCCGGAGGGATCGGTCAGAGAATTTTCTGACTTTAAAAGATTGTTCCTCCAACATTTCGCAAGTAGCAAGAGACACCACAAGACCAGCCTCAATCTTTTTACCCTGAAGCAGGGCTCCAAAGAGCCCCTCAAAGCATACATCAGAAGGTTTAATCAAGTCGCATTGGATGTACCCACTGCCACGTCTGAGGTGCTAGTCAGCGCCTTTGCACAAGGCTTGCAGGAGGGCGAGTTCTTCAGATCCTTGATCCGGAAACCTCCGAAGGACTTCGAAGGGCTCCTAGGCAGGGCCAGCAAATACGTGGACGTAGAAGAAGCGCAAGCCGCCAGGCGACCAGAGGTCAGACCAGCACCCGAGGTCCCCCAGCATCATCAGAGGAATGCGCCTCCCGGAGGACCTCTCAGAAGTCCCAGAGCTATGGGACACCGACAAGGGACCGAAAGGGGAATAGTGCAACAAGTAGCTCAGGGGTGCTTCCCGTCCAGGTGGCAGCCTTACTGTTCTTTTCATAACAGCCACACCCACGACCTTCAAGACTGCTGGCAGGCTGGCCGGGCGGGGTCGGGTCGGGCTGGACGGGGCAGTCCGAGAGGAGCCCAACAAGGAGGCGGTCGGGGTCGAGGGAGAACAGCGCCGAACCAGTCGGAGGGCAATGCTCGATCGACCGCCCCCGCAGCCAGACAACTGTTCCCGACCCCCACCTCTCCCGAGCGCGGCAATGATAATGAGGAACATGCCAACCGACAGAATGCAGCCCACGGGGCCATTCACGTGATTTCTGGAGGCCCCACCTATGGAGATTCTAACAGAGCTCGGAAGTCGCAGGCTAGGCGACTCGACATCTACCAAGTGGGTTGCAGTTCCGCCCAAGCCCAGGGCCCACAGATCAGCTTCGGCCCGTCAGATCTGCAAGGAGTAGAAGTCCCTCATGATGACGCCCTGGTCATCACCGCGATCATAGCCAATTACCAGATCCACAGAACTATTGTGGATACGGGAAGTTCGGTAAACATCCTGTACTTAAAAGCTTTCGAGCAATTGCAGATTGAAGTTACTGAGCTCCGACCCGTGGCCACACCTCTGTTCGGGTTCACGGGGAATGAAGTACAGCCTTTGGGTCAGATCAAGCTGGCCATATCACTCGGCGAGGAACCCTTGAGGAGAACCAGGTGGGCCACATTCCTGGTAGTGGATGCCCCCTCAGCCTACAATGCCATATTGGGTCGGCCGGTGCTGAACGAGTTCCGGGCCGTGGTGTCCACCTTCTACTTAAAGGTCAAATTCCCAGTGGGTGACCAAGTTGGAGAAGCTAAAGGAGATCAAAAAGTGGCACGGCGGTGCTATGTGGATGACGTTCGAGTGGAGGTCAGCAAGTCCTTCCGAACAACGCCGGCCAATTGCAACATGGTGCAATCTTCTCAGCCCTCTCCTTGGGTTGATCTGATGGAGGAAAAAGAAGAGGTCCAGCTCTTGCCCGACCGGGAAGAAACTAAAGTGCAGATAGCTCCTGGATTGGCGCCCGACCTCAAACAACAGTTAATAGAATGTTTGACTCAGAATCGGGACGTATTTGCCTGGTCCCAGCAAGATCTGAAAGGGGTCAGACCAGAGGTAATGGAGCACAAGCTGCACGTGTACCCCGACGCCCGACCTGTTAAGCAGAAGAAAAGAGATTTCAGCCCCGACCAGAACAAGATCATTCAGGCCGAAGTGGAAAGACTGCTGGAAGCGGGACACGTCCGAGAAGTCCAATTCCCGGCCTGGTTGGCCAACGTGGTGCTGGTCTCCAAGCCGGGCGACAAGTGGAGGGTCTGTATTGACTTCAGGGACCTCAATAAAGCTTGCCCTAAGGATTGTTACCCGCTCCCTCGGATAGATCAGATGGTAGACTCTACCGCCGGGAGTGAACTTATCTGCATGCTCGACGCCTATCAGGGATATCACCAAGTCCCATTATGCCCGGATGATCAGGAGAAGGTCAGTTTTGTCACAGCCGAAGGTACCTATTGCTACACAGTTATGCCCTTCGGACTCAAAAACGCCGGGGCAACTTACCAAAGGCTGATGAATAAAGTCTTCAAAGAGCAGCTCGGAAGAAACGTGGAAGTGTACGTCGATGACATCCTCATCAAATCCGCCCGGGCTGCCGACCTCGTAGCAGATGTACGGGAGACCTGCCGCACCTTGCGAAGGTATGGCCTCAAACTCAATCCTACAAAATGTCTGTTCGGGGCCAAGAGTGGAAAGTTCTTGGGCTACATCCTGACCGAACGAGGGATAGAAGCCAATCCGGGTAAAGTGAAAGCCCTGCTAGACATGCAACCGCCCAAAAATCTAAGGGAGGTTCAGCGCCTGACTGGAAGGATCACGGCCTTATCCCGGTTTATCTCCCGGTCGGCCGATAGAAGCCTGCCATTCTTCAAGATCCTGCGCAAGGCCTCCAAATTTCAGTGGGATGCCGAGTGTGACCGAGCTTTCGAAGAGTTGAAAGCTTACTTGGTTAGTCTGCCGGTGCTAGCCAAGCCAGAAGAAGGAGAACCACTGTATGTTTATTTATCTTCTACTGAGGGAGCTGCAAGCGCTGTACTTGTAACCCAGAAACAGACCGAACAACAACCGGTCTATTTCTTTGGGCACTTATTCAAAGAGGCCGAGTGTAGGTATACTACACTCGAGAAATTAGCTTATGTCCTGGTGTTGATGGCTCGGCGACTGCGACCCTACTTTCTGGCCCATCCTATCCGAGTGCTGACCAATAGCACACTCGGGAAGGTCTTGATCAATCCTGAAGTCTCAGGTCGGTTGGTCAAATGGACAACTGAACTAAGCGAGTATGACATTCAGTATCAGCCCAGAACGGCGATCAAAGCTCAGGCCTTGGCAGATTTCTTGAGTGAACTTCATACAGAGGAAGAGGAGGGGGTCTGGAAAATATACGTGGATGGGTCGGCCACCCGGGTGGGGAGTGGCTTAGGCATTCTGTTGATGTCTCCTAAAGGAGACCCCATTCATCTCGCGGTGCGACTAGAGTACCAAGCTACCAATAATCAGGCGGAGTATGAGGCCCTCTTGGCCGGCCTCCAGGCGGCCAGACAGGTCGGGGCCACTCGGGTCATCCTGCATTCTGATTCTCAGTTAGTGACTCAGCAGGTGGCCGGGCGGTTCGAAGTGAATGATGAGAAGCTACAGGCCTATGTAGAAGCATATCAGAAGTTACAAGCAGAATTTCAAGAAGTCCAGCTTATCCAGATCCCTCGAGGGGACAATGCCAAGGCGGATGAGCTAGCTAGGCTGGCCAGCTCTGTCCGTCCATGGGTTTTCCCCAAACCTTCGCCCCAGGTCATGCTGGTGGCTCAAATCGAGAGGGAAGCAGAAGCAGAGATAGAGGGGGACTGGAGAGCTCCATTCATCGCTTACCTGAAAGAGGGGACTCTGCCGGACAACCCCGAGCAAGCTCGGATATTGAAGATCAGAGCAGCCCGATTCACCCTGATAGGAGACGCGTTGTATAAGCGGGCTTTTTCCCGACCTCTAGCCAGATGCCTCGGGAAGGAAGATGCGGATTATGTGCTCAGAGAAGTGCATTTGGGGTGCTGCGGAAATCATTCAGGAGGTCGGTCCATGGCTCGGAAGGTTCTGCTAGCCGGTTACTTTTGGCCGACTCTCCAAAAGGATGCAGAGGAAATAGCTCTTTCTTGTCTATCTTGTCAGAAGTATCAAAACCTATCACACTGACCGGTGGAGATGTTGCGAACTTCCACCGTATCATGCCCTTTTGATCAGTGGGGCATGGATATAGTGGGACCCTTTCCCAGGGCAGCTGGTCAGAAAAAATTCCTGTTGGTAGCAGTAGATTACTTCTCCAAGTGGGTCGAGGCAAAAGCCCTGGCTCGGATCACTGAGCAGGCGGTGAAGAAATTCCTCTGGCAGAATATTTTATGCCGGTATGGCATACCTCATAAGCTGGTATCAGACAATGGTCGGCAATTTCAAGGTCGGATAATCAGAAACTGGTGCAAAGAATTCGGGATCAAGCAGGCCTTCACTTCCGTGGCATACCCTCAGAGTAATGGCCAGGCCGAAGTCGCCAATAGAGAAATCCTGAAAGGGCTCAGAGTTAAGCTGGATCAGGTCGGCGGGTCCTGGGTGGATGAGCTGCCCGGTGTCCTATGGGCCCTTCGGACCACACCCAAAGAAGGGTCAGGATGCACTCCCTTCCAGTTAGTATATGGGAGTGAAGCGGTAGTCCCCATGGAGGTCGGTTGTGAGTCGGACAGAAGACAATTGTATGGAGAAGACAATGCGGAGAAAAGACGAGCTGAATTAGATCTGATCGAGGAGGTCCGCGCTAAGGCTTCAGTCCGTATGGCCGCTTACCAACAAAGGATGCGGAACAGATACAACCAACAGGTCATACCTCGACATTTCCAAGTGGGGGACAAGGTATGGAAAAGAGTCAAGCCAGTTGGAGAAGTAGGCAAGCTGGAGCCTCCATGGAGTGGTCCGTTCCTGGTGGTCGAGGCGCTGGGGTCGGGAGCCTATTATCTACAGGATGCTCAAGGAAAGCGACTCGGAAGACCTTGGAGTGCAGTGCATTTAAAATTGTACCGTGAGGAGAGTGGAGCGGAATAACTCTTGTAACTGTAATCAGAAAAAGCGATGATAAAGACCAACTCCAGCTTTCCGAGGGAAACAACCACAGCAAGTTATAAGTGAGCTCGCGCTCACGCACCCACCGGATCGGCACCGATCGGGCGTGGCGTTCCACGTTCGGTCGGGCCCGGTCGGGCGTGGCGACCCACGTTCGGTCAGGGTAAGTCGGACGGTGTCCAGACTCTTGCTAAGGCAAGTTATAAGTGGGCTTGCTCTCACGCACCCACCGGATCGGCGCCGATCGGGCGTGGCGTTCCACGTTCGGTCGGGCCCGGTCGGGCGTGGCGATCCACGTTCGGTCAGGGTAAGTCGGACGGTGTCCAGACTCTTGCTAAGGCAAGTTATAAGTGGGCTTGCTCTCACGCACCCACCGGATCGGCGCCGATCGGGCGTGGCGTTCCACGTTCGGTCGGGCCCGGTCGGGCGTGGCGATCCACGTTCGGTCAGGGTAAGTCGGACGGTGTCCAGACTCTTGCTAAGGCAAGTTATAAGTGGGCTTGCTCTCACGCACCCACCGGATCGGCGCCGATCGGGCGTGGCGTTCCACGTTCGGTCGGGCCCGGTCGGGCGTGGCGATCCACGTTCGGTCAGGGTAAGTCGGACGGTGTCCAGGCTCTTGCTAAGGCAAGTTATAAGTGGGCTTGCTCTCACGCACCCACCGGACCGGCGCCGATCGGGCGTGGCGTTCCACGTTCGGTCGGGCCCGGTCGGGCGTGGCGATCCACGTTCGGTCAGGGTAAGTCGGACGGTGTCCAGGCTCTTGCTCAAAGACAAACATGATTCATTATCTTTCGGCAATACATATCGACGATCCAGGGTCTACAGCCTGACCGAGCGAAATCACTGGATCAGGTTGTGCGCCTGACCGACTACCATCTCTGAGTCAAAATACTGATCTAACTAAGCTATGATCCCGAGTCGGGGAAAAGGCCAGGATCGGAAGAATAGCAGCGCGAATCGCCCGAACGCTTAACACTTAGCTAAATTTTTGAGTTGAACTAAAAGATCGAACTAAGGAAATTCGGATGAACACCCCGGGCGTGGCTCCTCATGTTCTGAAAAACAAAAAGGATGTTAGATCAGCTTGATAAAGCTGAAATAGTCGAGCCCGCGCACACAAGCCAACCAGGCTTAGTCAATAAGGATAATTCGTTGAGGTCGAGATAAAGCGCTAAGTCAAGATACCAACCCGACCGAACGATATGCCTGGGCCCCAGGCAACGACCTGACTGAAAGATCAAGGGCTTAGATACGCCAAGCTTCCAACACTTAGCCGATTTTTCGATTCGACCTGAGGGAGTTTATTTTACGATAATGATTTATGCATCCCGAGCGACCCATACTTGGTAGAGTGTGGGTGTATGATTCGCAGTATCAGCCTTCGGCGAAGGGGGCAAGTGCATCAAACAAACGACACTTAGCGAAAATCTCGCATGACGAAAGCAGCTAGACGAAACGAAGAAAAAGAAAAACTTGCAGAAATAAACTAAGGCTCGAGGCCATTACAAAATTAGGCCTTGAAGGCCAAGTCAGGAAGTCGAATATCATTACAGAAATTTGAGAACCTAAGGACGAGAAGGAAACGGGCTGGGCACCAGCTCGGACAAAAGAAGGTCGGGGCCGCCAAACTAAGTAAGCTTAGGAAAGTTGATCCTAGGTAAAGGGAGGAAAGGCATCTTCAGGAATCGATGCCTTAATCCGCCTCAGCGTCACCGCATCTGGGGGAAGGTCCTCGGGAAGATGGCCGGCCTCAGTTAATTGCTGGATGGCGCCTATGGCTCCGTACTTAATCATGCCGCCAGTCCGCTCAGAAATCAGATTCAGGAAGGAGTCTGACTGAATGTAGGCTACTCGGGCGGCTTCAATCCGAGCCGACTCGCCTGACTTATAATCCTCCAGTTCCTTCCTGAGTCGGGCAAGCGCACCGTCCTGTCCTGAGATGGTGGTTTCTCGAACGGCCAGTTGCGCCTCTTGGCCCACTATCCGCATCTCCAAACCCCGCATTGTCTCTAGGTGGGCAGCCAGCTCTGTTTCTTTGTTTTTCAGGGCGAGCTGGGTTTGGTGGTGGGCTGCATCCGATTCCTTCCACTTCTGGTGGAGTCCCTTAGCATCGGTGGTCATCTTGGCCAAGTCAGTATGGGCTCGCTTATATCGGGACTTGAGGGTCTTATTGTCGCCCTCCAGATGAGCCACCCGGCTAGTTAGGCGAGCTGTCTCCGCCGCTGACTGAGACATCAGCCTTTGCTCTTCCTCCGAGCGAGCCTCCAACTCAGACACATGAGACCGCAAGGCGGTTATCTCCGAGCGCAACTGGTCCAGACCCGGATCACCCGAAGGGAGGTTGCTCTGCGCCACTCGGGCTTCCAGGTCTCTTACTCGTCTCTCAGCCTCCCGGCGCGCTCGGGTGTTGTCTACCAACGCCCGGCTCGCCGCATGACTCAGTGCCCATTGCTGCATAGTGAAATGAAGGTCATAAGTATAAACACAGACAACCAAGGAAGGGGAAAAGGTACCTGAGTCATTCCCGTGAAGAAGTGATCGGCCAAAGTAACGGCGTCCATTGTAAAAGACGCTGCCCATCCCTCCTCCCAGCCCAAGACCAGGTTATCATGCAAGTTCAATGGCTGGGGCTGGACGGTCGGAGCCAGAGCAATAGCTGAAGGCACTTGAACGTCCACAGTGGACCTCGGCGGAGAGTTTATGGACAAAAGGGCTTCAGCTGCGTCGGTATGGGCAGTGCTCGACCGAGAGACGGAAGGATGGGGCGCGGACCTCGAGGTCGATGCACCGGAAGGTATTGTCACAGGAGTAGGAGGTCGGGCCATTGGCCGAGGTGCTGTCTGGGCCGGAGCCCGAGGGGCAGATAGAGGAATCGCAGGGGCCAGAGCTGAGCTAGGGGTCGGGAGTTGAGGGCTGGCCGCAACTTGAGCAGGGCCAGAGGGCGGTGTGGCCTGACCTTCCACGGTTGGTTCAGGAGACGAGGATATATCCACGCGGTGAACCAACCGGCGGCGTTTTCGGACCAAACCAGAGGAAGTGGCCGGGTCCGTTTCTTCTCCTTCTGCCTCCGACGGGGCGGAGGTTTCTTCGCCTGTCGCCTGAGTGGTGACCCCAGCCTCCTCAATCGGGAGATCCTCTCCGGGGTCGCTGGCAGCAACTATCGGCGGCTCAGGATCGGAGGCAACAGCAGTAACGGGCGGCGCCGTACGAGCGGCTGCTAGCTGGGCAGCCAGAGCCCTCATAGCTTCATCCTCCCGATCCAGCACCGCGTCAACCCTAGCGCTGAACATGACTTCGGCTACACGAAAGAAAAAGTCTTAGTTAGCATTAATAAATTTACCAAGTGAGTGGGAACATACCGAGGGTGCCAGACAGCTCCGCGGGGACTTGGCTCAGCTGGAAGAGATACAGTATACCCTCGACCAATAGCTTGCCCGCGTGATATCGAGCTCCCCCAAGCTTGGAGACTGCCGACCGGTATCCGGGTTCCGAACGGAGGTTCTTAGGTAGCTGAGGATGATCAGGTAAATTTTCCACCCAAGTGGTAGGCCAGTTCGATCGAGGGAAGGATTGGATATAAAAGAAGTGGGACTTCCAACCCTTATTGGAAGAAGGGACTTTCTCTAAGAAGGCCGAGTTAATACGGGCTTGGAAGTAGAAATTGCCGGGCTCTTGTTTCTTGAGGTAATAAAAGAAATGAAATACCCGAGGTTCTAAGGGAATTCTATGGACGGTGAAGATAATCACCGTTCCGCATAGAATTCGGATAGAGTTAGGGGCCAATTGAGATAAGGAGATCTGGAAGTAGCGACAGATCTCTCGGAAGAAGGGATGCAAAGGAAAACGCAGGCCGGCTGATAATTGATCGGTGAAAACGGTGAAATGACCCAAGGGAGGCTCATGTGCCCGACCCTGACGGTCGGGCAGAATTATAGAATGGTCTTCGGGGATCCGGTATTCTATACGTAAGGTTTCTGCCTGACCTAAAGTAAGAGAAGACCGGGTAGATGAATACCAGGGCTCGGGGGGTGCAGACGGAGGTGCGGAAGACGATGCCATCAAAATAAAATCAGAAGAGATACGACAAGGGCTCGGCAAAAAGAAAGAGTACCTAGAAAACGAGGTTCGCCGGAAACACCGTTCGTCGGAATCGAGGAGATCGGGCAGCGGAGGTCGGACCAGAATCGGATGAGAAAGCGAAGGTCAGAGTAAAAAGAGGCGAAATGAGGGGGGCAAGCCTATTTATACTATGGGTAAAACCAAGACGACCGTCCGATGAAGAAAAAGAAAAGGGCAGGATAAAAGCCTTGTCGTCCGATCCCTGTCTTTTCCCACACCTCGAAGCCTTACTCGCACGACGCCTCGGCCACGCCTGTGATGTTTCGCCACTCGAGGCATCCAGTAGGGAATCGACACGCGCCTTCGCATTAATGAGGGTTTAATGGGAGATTTGACGAGAGATGTGGCATTAAATGGAAGGATCGACCGTACGAGGTGACGCGCAGGAGGACAAAAAAGGGGAAAGCCGACCGAGCAAGGAGCCTAGTCAGTCGGATTACACTCCTCCTTCGACTAGACTTGAGAGGGAGGCTTGTGATCCGGTCGTGTGATTTATAGAAGGGTCGAGAGCTCGGCCGGGTTCGACTGTCGATCTGAACCGGTGTTAAATGGGTCAGGACCAAGGATTACCCCGAAGTCGGGATCTCCGATGTCGGGATCCTCGAGGTCAGCCTTCGGAGGTCGGGATCCACGAGGTCGGGATTCTCAAGGTCGATCATCCGAGGTCGGAATCCTCAAGATCGGTCGTCCAAGGTCGGCCATCTGAGCCCGGGATCCTCGAGGTAGGCCGTCGGAGGTCGGGGTACTCGGAGCCGATCGGCTAAGATCGGGACGATCGAGACAGGTCGTTCGAGGTCAACCCCGAAGTCTACTAATCGGGGTCAGGTATTTATGATTGCAGGGAGATATCCGGACAGCTACGAGCCTCCCCTATCACATGAGCCTTTCTTATCAGACATTCATAAGATAACCCCTTCTGACATAATCATTGCCTGACAAAGCCATCAGTAATTAAAGAGGGACAGAAGAGACAACTCCAGTATGGTGTCAAGCGGCTGTAACAGTCTCTCAACATTAAGGTGGCTGTCACTATCATAATCTGTCGATCGATCTTCTCTTAATGAGACGTGACAGCTCGCACGTGGGAATACCTTTCCTCCCCCCTATATAAACCCCACTTGAACTTCTGAGAAAGGATCGCTGCCATTTTGCAACCACTCCACCATATTGAGAGCCCAACTTCGGTCCGACCTCCAAAGCTACAGCAGACTGAGTCGGCTTGGTTAGACCGAGTCATCCGAAGGAAAATCGATCTTCGCTCGTTGACAGGATCATCTGCCGATCTATTGCTTTTCCTATTCATGGTTCGGCATTTACATATCCATCTACTATTAGGATTTTTTTATATTGTTTATTCATTTGTGATTTTGGTCCTCTTTTTCTATGCATTTCTAGATCCGTCGACTATATGTTATAATTACTGAACAATCAGCTATTTTTAGATATCTTTTTTCTATCGTTCTGTTGTTTTTCCTAGTCATGGTTAGGCATTTCCAGATCCATCAACTATATGATATTTTTCTATTGTTTGTTCTAATTTTGCGGGTACAATGTTGCTTTCTCTTTGCCACACTTTTGCTAGTATCATCTCAAGAGTAGGTACTACTCCAACCTTAACTACACGCTAATTCATGAATTCTCAGTCTTAAGATTATACGTTCAATCTAGTTCTCGGCGATCCTGGTTCAACGTTCAATCTGGTTCAATCTATCTCCCTTATTTTTTTCTCGTAATCTTGAACTCCTTCATGTTTCTTACATTCTCAATCTCTTTTTCTTAGTTCTGTTAATCGATTCTAGCTATTGATATTTTTAGGTTTTATTTTGGGATTTCTTTTTGATATTGTTTATTAATTTCTGTTTGTGAACATTTTTTCTATCGATCTATTGTTTTTCCTATTCGTGGTTCGGCATTTACATTCTCAAGTGAGTGACCATTGTTTCGATTTGCTATCACCGTCTTCATTAACGATTGTTTCCCGGCGATCCTGGTTCAACATTCAATCTAGTTCAATCTATCTCCCTTACTTTTTCTCGTAATCTTGAACTCCTTCATGTTTTTTACATTCTCAATCTCTTTTTCATAGTTTTGTTAATCAATTCTAGCTATTGATATTTTTAGGTTTTATTTTGGGATTTCTTTTTTATATTGTTTATTAATTTCTTTTTGTGAACATTTGTTTTCTATCGATTTATTATTTTTCCTATTCGTGGTTCGACATTTACATATTCGTCTACTATTAAGATTTCTTTTTGATATTGTTTATTCATTTCTGATTTTGGACCTCTTTTTCTATGCATTTACAGATTCGTCGACTATATGTTGTAATTAATGATCACTCAGTTATTTTTAGACATCTTTTTTCTATCGTTTTGTTGTTTTACCTAGTCACGGTTTGGCATTTCCAGATTCGTCGACTATATGATCTTTCTTTATTGTTTGTTCTAATTTTTCAAGTAGAATGTTGTTTTCTCTTTGCGACACTTTTGCTAGTATCACCTCAAGAGTAGGTACTACTCCAACCGTAACTACATGCCAATTCACGAATTCTCAGTCTAAGATCATACGTTCAATCTGGTTCTCGACGATCCTGGTTCAACGTTGAATATGGCTCGATCTATCTCCCTTACTTTTTCTCGTAATCTTGAACTCCTTCATGTTTCTTACATTCTCAATCTCTTTTTCTTGGTTCTGTTAATCGATTCTAGCTATTGATATTTTTAGGTTTTAGTTTGGGATTTCTTTTTGATATGGTTTATTAATTTCTGTTTGTGAATATTTTTTTCTATCGATCTATTGTTTTTCCTGTTCGTGGTTCGGCATTTACATTCTCAAGTGAGTGACCATTGTTTCAATTTGCTATCACCGACTTCATCGGCGATTGTTTCCAGGCGATCCTAGTTCAACGTTCAATCTGGTTCGATCTATCTCCCTTACTTTTTCTCGTAATCTTGAACTCCTTCATGTTTCTTACATTCTCAATCTCTTTTTCTTATTTTTGTTAATCGATTCTAGCTATTGATATTTTTAGGTTTTATTTTGAAATTTCTTTTTGATGTTGTTTATTAATTTCTGTTTGTGAACATCTTTTTATCTATCGATCTATTGTTTTCCCTATTCGTGGTTCGTCATTTACATATCTGTCTACTATTAGGATTTCTTTTTGTTATTGTATATTCATTTGTGATTTTGGTTCTCTTTTTCTATGGATTTCCAGATTCATCGACTATATGTTGTAATTACTGATCACTCAGCTGTTTTTAGACATCTTTTTTCTATCATTCTGTTGTTTTTACTAGTCATGGTTCGGCATTTCCAGATACGTCGACTATATGATCTGTTTCTATTGTTTGTTCCAATTTTCTAGGTACAATGTTGCTTTCTCTTTGCCACACTTTTGCTAGTATCACCTCAAGAGTAGGTACTATTCCAACCGTAACTACATGCCAATTCACGAATTCTCAGTCTTAAGATCATACGTTCAATCTGGTTCTCGACGATCATGGTTCAACGTTCAATATGGCTCGATCTATCTCCCTTACTTTTTCTCGTAATCTTGAACTCCTTCATGTTTCTTACATTCGCAATCTCTTTTTCTTAGTTCTGTTAATCGATTCTAGCTATTGATATTTTTAGGTTTAAGTTTGGGATTTCTTTTTGATATTGTTTATTAATTTCTGTTTGTGAATATTTTTTTCTATCGATCTATTGTTTTTCCTATTCGTGGTTCGGCATTTACATTCGATTTGCTATCACCGACTTCATCGACGATTGTTTCTGGGCGATCCTGGTTCAACGTTCAATCTGGTTCGATCTATCTCCCTTACTTTTTCTCGTAATCTTGAACTCCTTCATGTTTCTTACATTCTCAATCTCTTTTTCTTAGTTTTGTTAATCGATTCTAGCTATTGATATTTTTAGGTTTTATTTTGGGATTTCTTTTTGATATTGTTTATTAATTTCTGTTTGTGAACATTTTTTATCTATCGATCTATTGTTTTTCCTATTCGTGGTTCGACATTTACATATCCGTCTACTATTAGGATTTTTTTTTGATATTGTTTATTCATTTTTGATTTTGTATCTCTTTTTCTATGTATTTCTAGGTCCGCCGACTATATGTTGTAATTATTGATCACTCAACTGTTTTTAGACATCTTTTTTCTATCGTTCTGTTATTTTTCCTAGTCACAGTTCGACATTTCCATATCCGTCGACTATATGATCTTTTTCTATTGTTTGTTCTAATTTTCCAAGTACAATGTGAGCCCTTGAGTGGTGATGAAAGTCAAAAATACCAACTATCGTGGATGTCAAAGCACAGAGTGAATCAACCTTGGAAATCTAACTCCTTATTAGCTCCCCATGCTCCAATCGGAGATCAATGGGGACTCAGCTCCCCAAGCTCCAATCAAAAAGTCTGATCGGATAATATTCAAGGGAAACGGTTTCCCCGAGTACCTATCGGATAATACCTGACTAGGCGTCAATGGGTCCCCTTGCGGCCGATCGGATTAGCTCGGTCAAACCTTGCCAGAGACCAATCGTCTGAGACTCCTTCGGATGAGTCTGATCAAACATCCCCAGGGTTTAATTCCCCTTTTACTTCCTCAAGTAAAAATGGTTTGTGAGCCCAAGAGTGAATCCATGTACCATCATGGGTAGGGCTAGCCTCTGAGACCCAGTAAGGCCTGTTGCCCCATAGACACCTATTTGGGCTAGGGCCCGAAGCAAAGTTATTAGGAACAAGTGGAACAATGTCCCTACATAAATACGGGTTATAATTACACCTATGAATGACAAGACCACTTAATACCGGCGAAATACTAGAGTGGCCACATGAGGGACTCTTTAGTCTGTTTGTTGATGTTCCTTTTCGTGCTATTAGAGGTATTGCAGCTTATCGGAGCTCGAAGTCTTTGCACGATCAACATTCAAGTCAGGCTACTGGTGCTTCATCCTCATCATTTTCAGACGGGATCATAGCACTTATAGTTAAAAATATGTTTTATAAAATTATAAATAATAAGATGTTAATATGTTATGGCATCTTGATTTATGATCAATAATTTTTAAGTATAGTAAATATATTTTTGAATTTCAACCATATTTATATGAATTATAATGTTGAATAATAATTTTATTTATTATTACTTATTTAATTATAAATATTCAAATTAAATGTAATTTATATGATTGATATAAATTTAAGCCTCGTCTTTAATTTTATATACAATGGAATACCTGATTTTTTTACTTGCGTAATTATAAAATAAAAATCAGGGATTTATCCATCATATTATGGATATCCTATGAAATTAGGATCTTTATTAAGGCGTGGCCCGTGAGACTTTAAAAATAATGTTAAAATTTAGTCATCTACCTATACTAATATAAAAAATTTATTATTTTAAATTAAATCGACTAATTTAAGAATAGTATGGCACGCTAGGACTTTATTAAAAGGCGATGGAATTCTTTTATTCCTAAGCAATATTAATTGAGGGGGTCGGGCGCTTGGTATATATTCAGTAATAGAAATGGTAATGGGTTTTGATTGAAAGGTTTATGGGTTTAGTAATAACCAAGTGGGGGTTAGATTATAAAATCAAGGGTATCATATCCATATTTTGATTCTGATTCTCGTATACCAAGCATCATAAATGCGAATGAAATAGATTTCATTCTCATTACCGCCTTCTAAACCCGCTTACCAAGCGCCCCCTCAGTAATTTTATGCAGTGTTGAGAGAACCGGACCGGACCGGCCGGTCGGACCGGTCGGACCGGGAACCGGCCGGATTTCCGGTCCGGATGAGTGAAGAAAACCGGCCTTTTAAAACCCGGATTTGGACCGGTTTGAACCGCCGGGAACCGGGTGAACCGGTCAATCCGGTTCACCCGGTTTGATTAAAAAAAAATTAAAAAACAGCCTCGTCGGCTCGCTGCCGACTTTAATAACCATTAATCAGTAAACCACTAAACCTAATTAATTTAATATTTTAATCACGCGATTTCTTCTCGCGTCGCTCCGTCTTCTTTCTCTCCGCATCGCCGAGCGTCGCCGCGCCCCTGCGAGTCGCCGCACCTCAGCCAACGTCGCCTGCCTACGCCGTCATCCCCGCATCGCATCGCCTGCGCCGTCGTCGCCAGCCCTCGTGCCTCCGCCAGCGTCGGCAACTGTCGTGCCTTCGCCAGCGTCACCAGCCGTCTCCGCCAGGGTCCTCGCATCGCGTCGGCTCCACCGGCGTTTCGCTTCTGAAGGTAACAAGCTCTGCACGCTAAGTTCTGTAACCTTAAGCTCGCGTCGGCTCCACCGGCTGATCACAGTTGACTCCGCTGTGCGGCTTGATGATTCAATGATCTTGTTGCTTCGCTGCGGAGAGCCGAAGACAATTGAATAATCCAGAGACAATTGAATCGTGCGGCTTGATGTTAGAAAGCATGCAAATCAGCCTTGTCCGATCATCAAGCCGCACCACCAGATTATTCAATCGAGTATTGATTCAATACTCAATTTTATATTTTTATTTTTATGTATATTGCCCAGTTGAACTCTGCCGTAGTGCCGTGCCTTTGATGACTTTGAGGAAATTCAATACTCAATTTTATTTTTATGTATATTGCCCATTCAACTCTGCCGTATTGCCCAGTTGAACTCTGCCCAGTTGAGTATTGATGCCTTTGATTCAATACTCAGAGGAATGTTAAATTCTTATATTTGTTTCATTATGTCAGTTAAATTCTTTTATTTTTAGGAATATTAAATTCTTTGATTTGCTTCATTAATCAATTGATTAGCTACTTACATTTCTGTAACAAATAATATTTTTTTATTTGTTTCGTTATGTCAAATGTAAATTCAATTTGTAGATTCAGATATGGATGCTCCAACTTCAAATCAGTCTGTAGAAGTAAACAGTATCGTACCTGAAGCTGCAGCTGCCAATCCTGACAGTGAAAACCAATCTTCTTCAAGTGCTTGTCGTGGCAAAACTGATCCAGCATGGAAGTATTTTAATTTGAAAATTGAGAAAGGGAGACCATTATATACATGCTTGCTTTGTTTAAAGCAATACAAAGGTGGAGGGATTAATAGGATGAAGCAACATCTTGCAGGAAAAACAGGAAATATAGCTAAATGTATGAAAGCTTCTCATGATGTGAAAGAGGAAATGTTGGCAAGTTTGGAAGAAGTCAAGAAAACTAAGAGTAATGATGATTCTCTGAGCTTTGGTGATGAGACTGATGAAACATTTGAACAAGAGATTAATCTTAGTCATCCACCATCTAAAGTGCAAGTTGTTGGAGACAAAGGCAAGCAAAAGGCAAAAGTTAGTAGTTACTTTGCAGCAAGATCAACTCAGGGAGGTCAACCAAGTTTGAAAAGTGCATTTCAAAGCAAGGAGGCATTACATGAAGTTGATTTGAGAGTTGCTAGATGGCTTATTCATGCAAGGATTCCTTTTAATGCAATTCGATCACCTTTCTTTAAAGATGCACTGGATGGTATTGCTAGTATTGGACCTGGTTATAAAGGTCCTTCTTATGACAATTTGAGGGTTCATTTATTAGGAGATCTTAAGAAAGAATGTCAACTACTTGTGGATAGTTATCGGAATAAATGGAAAGAAAGTGGTTGCACACTTATGGCTGATGGGTGGACAGATCAGAGACAAAGAACTTTGATCAATTTTTTGGTATATTGCCCAGTTGGTATGTGCTTTGTGAAGTCTGTTGATGCTTCAGATGTGGTAAAAAATGCCTCTACATTATGCAAATTATTTGATGAAGTTATTGAATGGATAGGGCCTAGTAATGTTGTGCATGTGGTAACTGACAATGCGGCTAATTATGTAGCGGCTGGGAAACTCATTCATGACAAGTATGAAAGCATTTTTTGGTCTCCTTGTGCTGCTCACTGCTTAAATCTCATTTTGAAAGATATAGGTACTATGCCTCATATTACTAGCCTTGCATCTCGAGCTTCAAAGATAACTATCTTTGTTTACAATCATATGGTGTTCTTGTCTTGGTTAAGAAAAAGGTCTGGTTGGAAGGAAATTGTTCGTCCAGGAGCTACTCGTTTTGCAACTGTCTTTCTTACATTGAAAAATATATATGAACACAAGGCAGATTTGCAAGCTTTGGTTGTTGACACACATTTCACTGGACACAAGTTAGGTAGGAGTGCTAATGGGAAAGCTGTTAGTGCTATTGTGTTAGACAACAAGTTTTGGGATGGTTGTCATACCACATGTAAGCTTATAGGCCCTTTGATTAGATTGTTGAGAATTGTAGATTCTGATGAAAAGCCTTCATTGGGATATGTATATGAAGGTATGCAAAGGGCTAAAAATGCTATCAAAGAGATGTTTATGAACAAGACGACATCATATGAACCATACACTCAAATCATTAAGGCAAGATGGGATAAACATTTGAAGCGAAGTCTCCATGCAGCAGCCTACTTTCTAAACCCTGCTTTCTTTTATGATGAGAAGTTCATTGAGAAAAATCAAGTTATGCGAGGTGTACTTGATATGTTTGATGTAAAAAGCCTTTGTAGTGACACAATTAAAGCATTGAAAGAGGTACAAATATATCGGGATCGCACAGGAAGCTTTGCTAGGCCAAAAGTTGTACAAGCAGCCAAGGAACTCCAACCTAGTAAGAAATTTTATCTAGTAGTTTCATTTGTTTGAATGTTTTAAAATAAATACTAAATAGTAAATGACTAAATGTTGATGATTAAACATTTATATATAATTTTTGCAGGTGAATGGTGGAGATATTTTGGTTCTAGCACCCCAATTTTGCAAAAGATAGCTATTCGTCTTCTTAGTCAAACATCTTCTTCCTCAGGGTATGAACGCAATTGGAGTATTTTTGAACAAATTCATACTAAAAGAAGAAATAGGTTGGGGCATCAAAGATTGAATGATCTTGTTTATGTGACCTATAACATGAGCCTTAAATCAAGGTATTATGATTTACATTATTAAACTATTTAATATTTGGTAATTTATGTTATTTTTGCAACTTTAGGATAGTAAACTTTAGAAGTTATTTTAATATTTTAAGTTTGCATATTAGGTTACAACAAAAGAAAAGATCTTATGATCCAATTGACTATGAAAGTATTGATCTAGTTGATTTTTAGGTGATGGAAGAAGTAGAAGAGCCAGAACTTCCTAATGATCTTCAAGAGCTAATATATCAAGAAAATGTTATACCTTCATCTCATGCTCGTGAGTTTTGTAGTTTTCTTTGTTATAGAATATAGTTTTATTGATGTTTGTATATATTTTTAACATATTCTATATCATTTTCATGTTTTTACTTTTTAGATGATGATGAGAGACATAAGATTGGTCTATTTGATGCTACTATGCCTCGTGGATATGGTTCATTTGGTGATGATGGAGATGAAGATGAAGATAGACATGAAGCATTTGATGATGGAGATATTCAACAAATTAATGCTGATTTTGATGATCCTATTTGATTCATGAATTTAAAAGTTTGAACTTTTAATGTTTCCCTTATGTTTTTGACTTATTGTTATGTTTTGAAGTCGAACTTTTGAATTTTGATTGATGTCAACTATTTTTGGAAAAGTGAGATTGTATATGCTTTGCTAGTGTTCTCTATTTAAGTGTGCAAAAACATATATGATAATATGATATAATATGATATAACATGCTTTACTTAGTTGATTTACTCTTGAAGAATGTAGTTGAGTCAATTGTTAATTCTATATATTTAATTATTTATATAAATACATGCTTTATTATATACCGGTTATATCCCGGTTGGACCCCCGGTTAAACCGGTTGAACCTCTGAACCTCTGAACCCTTGCTCCGACCGGTTCGACGTCCGGTCCGGTTCTCAAAACCTTGATTTTATGTACAACAGTGAAAATTTTGACCATTAATCAATGGCACGCCCGACGTTCGATCATCGATCGGACACTATCGACGGCCTCCGATCGCCTTCCCGAACCAAACTATATTCTGGGGGCACGGTGAACCCGTTGGGGATCGCCCAATTGTGATATCGCATCATTCACCGTTGTTTTCGACGGGTTCACCATTGTCGATGATCCTGACGGGTTCACCATCTTCAAGATTTCGACGGGTTGATGGAGGAGGCTAAAAGGCTAGGTCTAGGTTGGTCGGGCGAGGACGAGTGTTGAATGATTGTACTCGGGGCTGAAATCCCAAATTTAGGGTTTGGGCAGTCAACTGATGCTTGGATCAGTCGACTGATGGAAGTCACAGAAAAATCAGTCGACTGATCACTTGATCAGTCGACTGGTGTCGGTTGGAATTCGAACGTTGGGCTGTAACGTTCGAATCCAAGGTGGACCAGTGATAATTACCATTTTGTTAGTTAATTTAGGCTCTAAAATCCATGTTTGATCCATTTTTACATGCTTAATCTTGAATTTACACTAGGTTCCATGGATTAATTCTATTTTGATTTTTATTGCAAATCTTTGCATATTTGAGATGTTTTGATATCTAATTTGAATCTGATTTTTGTAGGCTTTGATGGATCATGGACCTAGGTCAAGTTTGAGTCAGAATTAGACTCGGACCAAGACGATCAAGCATTGGAAGACTGTGGGTCGTCCATTCAAAAGGCAGGGAGAGCTGAGCCATCCATGGCAGATCCGGTTAATCCCAGCTGAGGAGAAGCAGATCTGACCGTCGGATTGAGATCTGGAAGTTTTGGGCTAAATCAAAGCAGATCTGACCATCAGATGGGATCAGGATGATCAGAACCGTCCATTTCTAATAGATAAAAACCGCTTCTCCGATCAGATCTGGCGTCGTCGCGTGTAGCCAAGTTCTTCGCTGTTCTTTGCTGATTCTTCGTCGTTTTTCATCCGATTGCGCAGCCACAGCAGATGAAGCTTCGATTCAAGATCTCAAATCACTGAGATCGATTTCTCGAGAGGTTGGTGATTCGTTCTCATCATTGAAAGGCCTAGAGGAGAGGGTTTCGCCAAAGGGCTACATTTCATTCAATCGATTCCTGTTTGGTCATCTTCATCGATCGGAGCTGTCGGAGTATTCAGAAGGGTTTTCTGAAGAGCTTTGAGAGTTTCTGAACCACAAGCGTCACCCGATTCATCAAGCAGGAGGAGTTCGGATGAAATATTTAGCTACGCAGTGAACCAGCACAAATCGTCCACGGGGAAATCAGATTCGGATGATCTGTCAAGCTAGAGGGTTTTTAGCTGGATCTTGAGTGACAGCAAGATAGTTCTTGGATTGAAGAATTGAATTTGTTGTTTAGTTTTCGATTTTGCATTCGTTTCTGTAATCATTTGTTTCTGTATCAGCTTACTTTCAGACACTGATCAGTCTGTCTGACCGATCAGGACATCATCTGATCGGTCTGTCAACCGATCAGGCTTGCATCTGATCGGTCTATCGACCGATCAGGCAGGTCATAGCTCAGTGAATCCTGTTCTCATCTCGCAAGTTTGGTTCCAACTTAAACTTTCTGCAATTTAGCTTCATATTTCAAGCTGTCTTGCCATTTTATCAGCTCTTGAATTTTTAGTTTCATAATATCCAATTGAATTGCTTAGTTGTCGGTTAGGGATAAGTTTAGTCCTCTTGATTTAGTTTAAAATAGGTTAAGGGAAACTCTTGCAATTTCCTAAGGCTTACCTTGCTTAGCTAACTCATTTTGTTACTTATTTCATTCTTATTTGCAAATCAAACCCTCATTCTAATCTGAAAACCCAAAACATCAAACGACAAACAAATTCAAACTCGAATTAAACATTCACAACTAGTCCTTGGAAAAATACGACCTGAGGCCCCTATTCTACATTTCAATTTTGTTAGCCAAGGGTTTTCAGCTTATAAATATCTAAATTTGAGGCTCATTCGTGACACTAATTATTGGGCCACATCAACCAGTCGACTG
Source organism: Boesenbergia rotunda (assembly GCA_024364735.1). Classification (NCBI taxonomy): domain Eukaryota; kingdom Viridiplantae; phylum Streptophyta; class Magnoliopsida; order Zingiberales; family Zingiberaceae; genus Boesenbergia; species Boesenbergia rotunda. Next base: position 8,715 of record JAGFNQ010000306.1, on the reverse strand, counting down.
GTGTTGGCACCAATCGATTGGTAACGGCTGTTTTAGCTGGGAGTTCTATTTAAGAGAGCTCGGTTGGCTGGGCAAAGGTTGACGAAATAAGCTTCAGTAAACTTATTAGTAGTCTCCAAGTGCTCGTGTTGTCGAGAGTTTGTGGTCAGGTTTCTCCACCCACAAGGAGCGACAAGAGTTAGCCGGAGGTCTTCCGGGGACTAATCCACCGACGGATAGGGATCGTCCACCTCACGGACAACCGTGGAGTAGGAATCTTCATCTCCGAACCACGTAAATTGGTGTCTCTTTTTTTTGTTAGTTTTAGTTTAATTGTATTCTGCTTGCGCAACTAACAAATATAGAAAGAATGCGAAATAAGTGGGTGATCGACTATTCATCCCCTCTAACCAGGTCATCGATCCTAACAACATATGTAGACTCATTCTTTAATAAGTAATTAGCCCTATCATATCGTCTTAGGCAATACAACTGATGGAAATTACTTTCTTTGCATTCTTCTCGAAAATTAGTGGTTTACTTGCTACGTACATAATAATTTCCTTTACTATTTATGTTGCTGTATGCAGATATGTATAATCTGCATATTTGCAGATTACCAGCATACATGCATCTCCCAGGCTGTTGGTTCATTTGGTTTGAACTATGTACCTAAGTATGAAATCTTAGCTGGCAAAACCTGTGACTGGACAACAAATGTACAGGTCAGCCACACTGTACCGAATAATATCTATTTTCCTATTACTATTTTCTCAATTGAGTTTAATTTGGATATCAATATAGGAAAGTTGTCATCCAATTGAAGTATTTACTGGTCTATGGATCGTTCCCAAATGGAGAGAACCCCCGGTATGCTTTAACTTTAACCATTTTTGTTGAGTAATCTTCTTAGCTATTTTTAAAACGATGAGCCAAACAGAATAGTTACTCTATCATGTGACTTGTGAGATACAAATTTCATGATCACAAAATTTGCAGTGTATCACTAATATCTGTGCAAACTTTATGATATATAATTATATCATAATCTCTTAAAAGTGTCTTGGCCTTGTCTCTCCAACTATTCCTTTATCGAGGTCATGCTTGACTGCTCAATCGTTTAAAGCTGGATAAATTGGCAATTTTAAGCGAGAAACTGGTCCAGAAGGTGTTTGGTTCATTTATTAAATGCAGATGTTACATATTTACGTATTTTGCCTCAACCTATGCACGAATCGAGAATTAGTACCACAGGTGTTTGGTTCATTTGTTAAATGCAGATGTTACAGATTTATGTATTTTGTCTCAACCTATGCACGAATCGAGAATTAGTACCACACTAGATCGACTATTGGTTTGAATCTGGGTAGAAAACACTAGCTCCTTGTGAGTCCCGAGCTCTTTGTATGCTCTTGCAGCTTTGTAGTTGGGCTAATTCTGCATATTATGATATGAACTTTTCTTATTTTGACCTCGTGATAAAATTATTGCCTCCATGTACGTTCTAATTGCCATATCTAAATAGTAGGGACACGACTTTTATTGTTTTGTATATATAGTCTGCCTCTGTGAATAGAGACATGGTAAGTGTATTGTACAGATAATCTATTTGAGCTTCTCCATTCTACTTCCTTAAAAAAAAAAGATGAACCAGACAGCAGACAAATTGAATCTGGGGTGACCGACCCGACCCCACGGATCCATTCTACTTCCTTAGCTTCTTGAATATATCTGTTTGATTACAACATCAACATTGCAAGTGCAGTAGAGTCTCCTTCTGTTGCATGAATTTCCAGATTAGTTGGATTCTCTTTGTTCTGTACTTTTGTAAGATTTTGAATATGAACGTATATGTGTATGTGTCACGTCCCGAGAGGAGCTGCTGGTCGAATATAAAATCAGGCAACATCTCTCCTGTAAGGCGAACACTTGAGACAATTATACATACACAATAAACACATATATAGGGCCTCTGGCCTCAAATACAACAAATAAGTAAAGTAACGGAAATGAAATGCATCATGATATAAAAACCATTTCAACTCACCTGATCTATCATCCGGGCAGGCGCACAGCACGACACAACACATAAAGTCCAACATATGACTCAAAAGTACAATCCATGCCTCACACATCACAAATACAAGTCCACAGCTTGAAAATAAATACAATGTAAGAAAATATCACGTGCAAATACTTGCAAAACAAAATGAAATTGAAGACCGAAGTCGGGACTGGCTGCTGGGCACTCCGAGTAGCATCAACCTGAAATACGAAAATAAGCTATCGGGGGTGAGTCCAGGTGAACTTCGCGGATAATAAAGACAGATATGCATGGTACCAACAAGGTTACATAACATAATAGAAACAATACAGATACAGTCTCATAAGGAAATAAAAAAATTTGCATAACTGGGAAAACTAAACGTAAAATACATACCGGTGTCACTCCTATGTGTGAGGTAGCAAGACAAACAGCTCGTACACACGAGCATATGCAAATCACCCAATCCAAAAGTAAAATACCTCCTGTATATGCATATAATCCAAGTGTAACAATCATAGCTCAATCAAATGCAGCATACACAGTCTAATGCAAGTCTCATACATCGTATGCACATGTTGCAATAACATGTGTCACCCTTGACGCTAGTCTAGCTACCGTAGCATGTCATATGAATATGGCCGAGTGGATAGGGCTATGAGAACTGTACGCACTCCGCCGCCACTGTTCCGGAGTGGCCGAGTCGACAGGATGCAGTCGGAGACAACACTCCTACCTCATATCATATGAGGGAGTCTCGCTCTCATCTCCTCGTATCCCATAACAAATGAGGGATCCCCATCTGCTACCACGCTCCGATAACCATTAACCCATGAGTAGCTGAGCGGAGCAGAACGGAGCAATATTGGCCACACTCGATAATCAGTATCCCTTAGTGATTGTGTGGTCAGGTCCTATATGACAAACAATCCGTCTCAACCAAAAGGGAGCCAAGGATTGTCAGCTATGCAACCGTGCAAAGATGGTGCATGACACTAACACATGTAACAATCACCTAGTAGTCCTACCAAGAATTACAAGTCAAAAACATAGACCGTGTATCACTAAAACAATCCACTAGATGTACATGCATATAAAACTAGTGATAGACCAAAAATTTTATTATTATTCCTCATAATTTTTTATTTAAATGATAAGCCTGCGTTGTACCCTGCCCTTTAACACCCATCAATTATTTGACTTCAAATATGAGCACATAGTGACTGCACACTTTTATATCAAATTTTAGATTGTTTGTTATAATCGAAATTGAACAAATGCCTAGATTTTCACAAAGTCAATCAACTTCTTTTCTTCGCTGTCAATATATTAAAAAATGAAAGAAAACTAAAAAAAAAATCACCATTTCATCATGGAGCATCCCGTCCCTGTCTCTCCACAGGGACTCCATCAGCTTCGCCTTGATTTTCAAAAGCTACGGTTGATCCATAAGGCACTATGCAATTGTCCGATTCTTGGAGAGCATCTAGCGGCAAGGCGGGAGACCAACACGAATTATAATTTTGAATGGCAAGAGACACATCAGTGCCGCCGTCCCTTTTTTTCTTTGGGTAAACCTAAAAAAAATAGATAAATGGTATTAAACATATTCATTTCCTATGTTATCAAAATTAAATAACAAAATAAATGATCACCTGGTCATATACATTCCAAGTTTGTCCAGTTCCACAAGAGCTACAAGTCAAATTTAATAGGCGAGTCGCCATCCTTTTCAGCTCAGGATAATGATTTCCAAATGTATTCCACCACAGGACTGGATCATTTCTATAGCACATCGACTTTGCATTCTCACTTCCAAATAATCCCTTACGAGTTGAAAAATTAACAACTTGATCCTCTATCTTTTTTAAATTTTCTGCAGTCATGTCTAGATCATCATTGCAGTGAATTACTATTCTTGCTAAACATGTATAAGATGTCTCATTAGATTCAGAAGGGAACTTGAAAATGACATCAGATTGCCATTCAAGGTTCAAAAGGTGACTTGCTACATACACCGATTGAATTTGTGGATACCATCTCTGATTAAATATGTTCCAAATATCCTCGTACCTGCATAAAATAAAAGGCAATAGCACAAAATATAAGCATTCAAAAAAATTAAAATAGAAGAAATAAATATGTAAGATCTAGAATAAAAAAGTGTACCCTTTTACAGAATTCAATAATCGAATTCTCTCTTTTGTTTGTTTCATTTCTTCATATAGGTATCCCATGGTTGGACTGGAAGCAAAATATATCTTCACAAGTATTTCAATAATAGGCATAGTCAAGTTCACACAACGTACTAATTCATTCCAAAATCCATTATCACTAACTATTTGTTGTATGTCTTCACCTTCTCTTGTCTGTGCCAATTCATTTGATTTCCATTGATCGCATGAAAACATAGGAAAGAGTTGTTCTTTTATATTAATAAGATGCAATAAAATCAAATATGAAGTAGCAGATCTAGTAATTATTGGGCACTTCCAATCTTTTTTACCGGTGAAATTCTTTAATAGCTCAACAACTATGGATCTCGAAGAAATAAACGTACTAATTTTTTCACCTTTACCAACAATTATGCGATGATCTAGCAATCTGCTCAAGTCTTCTAGAATTCCATCTAACAGTTGGATAACACAAGGGCTCCAAAAAAATCATTTTTCTATCCTTTATCAACATCTCTGCAACAATCTTAAATTTTGCAACGTTGTTGGTTATCAATTGGACAACATTTTTCTCTCCAATCACTTCTATAATTTCATCCAACACATTAAAAATAATACAATTTTGTACAAGAAGGCCAACTGTATCAATAGATTTCAAAAAAATAATACTTTTTGAACTATTCACCAAAAAATTACAAATAAATCTTCCCTTTGTGTTTGTCCATTCATCACATATTATGGAGCAACCCGTCTTTTCCCACTCCAACAAGTCAGATAGTGGATGTTTTGCACAACAAAAGGGGAGGTCACCTGTGGGTAAAAATTTAGCAATTTGTGGACCAGCTTCATCCCTAGATCTATCCTCGAACGATTCTATGATTTGCTTTCCCCTCTTACGCCGAATATTTTCTAGCATTTCTTCTTCATTCGTCCTTTTCTTAGATTCCATTCATTTGGCTAAAACATTGACCATTTGTTCCGTAAATTCATTAGGCACACTGTTGCATGCTTTCACATCTCGTTTAGTGCCAGTTAAATGGTGTTTGAAACGAGAGATATTAACTGCTAAGATTTGATTAAAGTAATTACACTGGATTTTCTTTGGATCATTATCAATCTGCTTTCCATGATCCCAACCAATATCTGATCTGCTTCCTGTGTTAGAATCCAACATTCATAGAATTCAAAACCCTACAAAAAAGAGGCAAAGTTCTTAGCCAAATATTGATGGTAGACTGTTTAGGGTCATCTTCTCTGTGCTCGAAATTTTTAAAAAAAAAGGAAGCTGACCTTCGGAGTACATAAACCACGGTTTGAGCATTTGAACTTTGTGAGTAGTAATCGAAGTTGATGACTTGCGGTTTGCGGAGGTGACCTTCGGACGCAATGAACCTTCGTTTGAGCAGCGAAGAACCGTCGAGCGACAGCTATATGTCGCCGTGAGCTGAGTCCCTGAGGACTCTTCTTACCCGACATATAGCTCTCGCCCGACGGTTCTTCGCTGCTCAAACGAAGGTTCATTGCGCCCGAAGGTCACTTGCACAAACCGCAGGTCATCAGCTTCGATTACTACTCACGAAGTTCAACTGCTCAAACCGCGGTTCATGTACTCCGAAGGTCAGCTTTTCTTTTTCTAAAAAATTTCGAGCACAGAGAAGATGGTCCTAAACGGTCTTCCACCAATATTTGGCTAAGAATTTTGCCTCTTTTTTTGTAGGGTTTTGAATTCTATGAATGATGGATTCTAACACAAGAAGCAGATCAGATATTGGTTGGGATCATGGAAAGCAGATTGATAATGATCCAAAAAAAATCCAGTGTAATTACTGTAATCAAATCTTAGCAGCTAATATCTCTCATTTCAAACATCATTTAGCTGGCACTAAACGAGATGTGAAAGCATGCAACAGTGTGCCTAATGAAGTTAGGGAACAAATGATCAATGTTTTAGTCAAACGAATGGAATCTAGGAAAAGGACGAATGAAGAAGAGGAGGAAATGCTAGAAAATATTTGGCGTAAGAAGGGAAAGCAAATCATAGAATCGTTCGAGGATAGATCTAGGAATGAAGCTGGTCCACAAATTGCTAAATTTTTTCCCACAGGTGACCTGCCCTTTAGTTGTGCAAAACATCCACTATCTGACTTGTTGGAGTGGGAAAAGACGGGTAGCTCCATAATATATGATGAATGGACAAACACAAAAGGAAGATTTATTTGTAATTTTTTGGTGAATAATCCAAAGAGTACTATTTTTATGAAATCTATTGATACAGTTGACCTTCCTGTACAAAATTGTGTTGTTTTTAATGTGTTGGATGAAATTGTAGAAGTGATTGGAGAGAAAAATGTTGTCCAATTGATAACCAACAACGATGCAAAATTTAAGATTGTTGCAGAGATGTTGATAAAGGATAGAAAAAATGATTTTTTTGGAGCCCTTGTGTTATCCAACTGTTAGATGGAATTCTAGAAGACTTGAGCAGATTGTTAGATCATCGCTTAATTGTTGGTAAAGGTGAAAAAATTAGTACGTTTATTTCTTCAAGAACCATAGTTGTTGAGCTATTAAGGAATTTCATCGGTAAAAAAGATTGGAAGTACCCAGTAATTACTAGATCTGCTACTTCATATTTGATTTTATTGTATCTTATTAATACAAAAGAACAATTCTTTCCTACGTTTTCATGCAATCAATGGAAATCAAATGAATTGGCACAGACAAGAGAAGGAGAAGAAATACAACAAATAGTTAGTGATAATGGATTTTGGAATGAATTAGTACGTTGTGTGAACTTGGCTTATGCTTATTATTGAAATACTTGTAAAGATATATTTTGCTTCGAGTCCAACCATGAGATACCTATATGAAGAAATGAAATGAACAAAAAAGAGAATTCGATTATTGAATTCTGTAAAAGGTACACTCTCTTATTCTAGATCTTACATATTTATTTCTTCCATTTTAATTTTTTTTAATGTTTATATTTTATGCTATTGCCTTTTATTTTATGCAGGTACGAGGATATTTGGAACATATTTAATCAGAGATAGAATGCACAAATTTAATCAGTGTATGTAACAAGTCACCTTTTGAACCCTGAATAGCAAGCTGATGTCACTTTCAAGTTCCCTTCTGAATCTAATGAGGCATCTTATATATGTTTAACAAGAATGGTAATTCACTGCGATGATGATCTAGACATGACTGCAGAAAATTTAAAAAAGATAGGATCAAATTGTTAATTTTTCAACCCGTAAGGATTTGGGATTTGGGATTTTAGGATTTGGGGTTTAAAGTTTAGGTTTTAGGGTTTAGGATTTAAGGGTTAGGGTTTAGGTTTTTTTTAAAAAAAAGGAAAAGCATCTTATTCCTGAAAAAAAGATCCATATTAGAAGGGGGTCAGAACCTGACATTTTAATATAACATTACAATGACTCAAAAAGATTTACAAGTATTGCTAGCAATCCTAGAATTGACTGTGTTTCTGTAATCCTATACAATTAGTAGTCAGCTTCTTATTAACTCAAGTTATTTGTCAAAAACCTTCACCCAATCGTATTAAGTCTCCCAGCACATCAAGAGTTATCAACACTTAGTTGCTCAAAAACACTTGAAATATCTTGCAACAGAATGCCCAAGCCCAATTGCTATAGAGTCCTCCATCAGAAATGATTGCACCTATCAGAAAATCCATTGAACACAATCTTCATCTCCTTGTGTAGCATCAGAATGCGTACTGAGGTTCCTTTCATCCGAAATATATATAAAGTAGAGAAAAAATTGAATCTTGCATATGGAAAACTAAAAGAAAACCCATGAACCCGATGTTCGTTTTAGGTAAGCGACCAACCATAAACGAATTTGTAGCGCCTTTATCATAGCCGTTATTACGGGCTAGATAGATCTATGATGAATCTATTCACCCTTGCAGGCTTTTTGACAAAGCGTCAGCCATCAACGGATTTGAATTGTCTTTACCCTAGCCGTTTGCTACGGACTAGATGGATCACATTTGATAGATCCAATCACCATCCCTATCTATCCCTGTTCACACCTCTCCGTCCTAACTTCATTTCTGCCAGTCCTTTACCAAATACAGAATTAAGTCCATAGAAGAAAACCCCAGCTTCATTTTTGTTGCAACAGATTGAAATTCGAGCAGACTTCAAATAACAAAAGTTAGATCAGGATATATTTAAGTCTGCTCCATTTGGCACGTTTGGCACACTGCAAACCAACCTGACAAACTTCTGAAATCCCACTGTCTAAGCCACCACCTTGCACAAGTTCAGGCACCAACAACTCAGTTTATGTGCAGCAGATCCATATTTTCTGACCATTACGAAATAAAAACACAGCAGCCAACTTTTGATTTTCAGATATATCATTATAGCTTTTATCAGACCAAATGCACTTCACAATCGGTATACAAGAATTCAGCCTGCTCAATTGGCACATCTGGCACACTATCAGTTGGAAAATACAGCTTTAGCAACATTTCACCAATCAGGATTC
>JAGFNQ010000305.1:153891-217877 GCA_024364735.1 Boesenbergia rotunda | reverse complement strand
TTGAATGCATTTTGATGTCTATGAAGCGCGACACATTCCCAACTCCCTTCTTAAGAAGCTAAACTCATTTTCGGGGAGTGGTTTAGTGAAAATGTCCGCTAGATTTGATTTGGACTCTACATATGAGAGTACAACATCTCCTCTAGCAACATGATCTCTAATGAAGTGGTGACGCACTTCAATATGTTTGGTCCTAGAGTGATGGACTGGATTCTTAGTTAGGTTAATTGTGCTAATGTTGTCACACAACACTTGCACACCCTTGTAGCTTAATCCATAGTCCTCTAGAGTATGAATCATCCACAACAATTGCGATATGCTCTCTCCCATAGCAATATATTCTGCCTCGGTCGTGGAGAGAGCAACACAATGTTGCTTCCGACTTGACCAACTAACTAGAGATGATCCTAAAAATTGGCAACCCCCACTAGTGCTTTTCCGATCCAACTTACATCCAGCGTAGTCGGAATCGGTATAGCCAATTAGGTCAAATGATTCGGTACGGGGGTACCATAGACCAACTCCAATTGTGCCTTTGATATCTCAAAATTCTCTTGACAGCAATCAAGTGAGATTCCTTGGCGCAAACTTGATATCTAGCGCACATACCCACAGCGAAAAGAATATCAGGTCGACTGGCTGTGAGGTATAGCAAATTACCTATCATGCTTCGATATTGAGTCAAATCAACAGGTTTACCACTCTCATCATTGTCTAATCTTGTGTTTGTAGCCATGGGAGTGTACCTCTTTTGAATCACTCATTTTGAATTTTCGAAGCATTTTTTGAGTATACTTTGATTGGTACACATGGATCCCATCTCGGGTTTGTTTGATTTCAAGTCCAAGGAAGAAAGTCAACTTTCCCACTAAACTCATTTCAAATTCACTCTCCATGTGTCTAATGAACTCATTTAAATAGCCCTTGTTGTTTGAGCCACAAATAATGTCATCGACATATACTTGGGCTACAAATATATTATTACCATCTCTACGTAGAAATAGTGTAGGGTCTATTTGGCTTCTAACAAAGCCTTTTTCAATTAAAAATGTCGACAACCGCTCATACCAAGCTCGGGGTGCTTGTTTAAGGCCATAGAGTGCCTTTTTGAGCTTAAATACATGGTTTGGAAATTCGAAACTTTCAAACCCCGGAGGTTGTTCGACATAGACCTCTTCTCTAATTAAACCATTCAGAAAGGCCGATTTGACATCCATTTGATATAACTTGAAACCACGATGCGCTGCAAATGCAAGCATCAATCGGATGGACTTTAATCGTGCCACGGGAGCATAGGTCTCATCATAATCAAGGCCTTCAACTTGACTGTAGCCCTTGGCTACTAAGCGTGCCTTGTTTCTTATGATTTCTCCCTTATGGTTCAATTTATTCTTGAAGACCCATTTGGTTCCAATAATGGTGGTCTTCTTAGGTATAGGGACTAAGTCCCAAATTTGATTTCTTTCGAATTGACCTAGTTCATCTTCCATCGCAATGATCCAATCGGGATCATTTAATGATTCATCAATTTTCCTAGGTTCAATTTCAGAAATTAGGGCAACTTTATTAGCCTCATTCCTAAAGAATGATCTAGTCCTAACCCCATGATGGATGCCTCCAACAATTTGGTCTTGGGGATGACTAGAGGCTAATCTAGTTTGCCTAGGTGTTGGTGGTGCTTCTTGAATGGTTTCACTAGACACAAGCTCAGCCTCAGGATCCGGCTGATCTATGTGTTGTCTAGGCTCGCCGTCATCAGACTCATCACCATTATCAACAACATTTGGACTTTCATTCAAGCTTAGTCTCCTAAGTTTGAATTGGACTTCATCTTCCGGTTGTCCATTGGCTTTTGGAATTTCTTCAAAGACAACATCAGAAGATTCTTCAACCAATCTAGATTTCTTATTGTAGACTCGGTAGACTTTGCTAACTAGGGAGTACCCGACCAGTATCCCCTCATCAGCCTTAGCCGTGAACTTTCCAAGGTGGTCCCTGGTGTTTAGGATAAACACCTTACAACCAAACACCCTAAGATGTTTAACCGTAGGTGGTTTTCCAAACCAAAGTTCATGGGGAGTCTTACCTAAGAACCTATGAATGAGGACTCGGTTTTGCACGTAGCAGGCCGTGTTTACAGCTTCGACCCATAAGTAGCTCGGTAGTGAGTACTCATTAAGCATGCTTCGCGCAACCTCTTGTAGAACACGGTTCTTCCTCTCTACAACACCATTTTGTTGTGGAACTCATGTCTATACCCTGTATCTTGACAAAACTCTAAAAATCGTTGGTTTTGAAATTCACCTCCATGATCACTCCTTATTGTCTTACTCGTTGATGATTTCTCATTTTCAACTCTTCTACAAAAAGAAATGAAGACATCTAAGGTTTGATCCTTATATTTTAGAAAATAAGTCTATGTGTATCTAGTAAAATCATCAATGATAACAAAGCAATATCTACTTCCATTCAATGATATGATAGTGCTACAATCAAACAAGTCCATATGAAGTAAATCCAAAGCGGTAGATGTACTTACAACGCTTTTACCTTTATGTGCAGATTTTGTTTGCTTACCCATTTGACATGCATCACAAATCTTTTCTTTTTCATACTTGATGCTTGGTAAGCCATGAACTAGTCCCTTGTTAGCCAACTTCCGGATATTCTTCATGTTTACATGTGCTAGTCTCCGGTGCCAAAGGGTGGACTCCTCTTCTTTTGACATGAGACACTCAGCAAAAGCATTAATAGCACTTTTAAAGGAAACTTGGTAAATGTTATCTACTCTTGTTCCTACTAGTACCGTGTCAAAGTTGTCATGTTGTCTAACTAGACATTGACTTGTTTGAAAATCAATTGTGTAACCTGCATCACACAATTGACTGACACTTAGGAGATTAAATGTCATCCCCTTGACTAGAAGGACATTCTTAATTCTAAGACATTCGGATATTTGAATGTCTCCTATTCCTATGACCTTAAGACTACCATTGTTACCAAATGAAACATTACCTCTATTTTTTCTTTAAGTGTGGTAAACAATGATCTTTCCCTGGTCATGTGTTTGGAGCATCCACTATCAACGAACTAAGTTGATAGATGCTCCCCCTCAATCACAACCTACACAATTCGAAAAATAGAAGTTTTAGGTACCCAAACCTTGGGACCTAAAGCACCTACTAAACAAGACTTAGGCACCCATACCTTAACAACTTTCCTTTGGACTCTAGGTGTCTTAGATTGTCTCATATCAGTCCTAGACATCAAAGACACGAATGATGGTTCTTTGGGTCGGTAACCAATACCGGCCCTATTGTAGACCGCCCTTTGGGCATTCAAGATCATGTCTAAAGTCTTTGAGCTTGTTGAGAACTTCTCAAGAATACTCTTGAGTCTCTCAACTTCACACTTCAATGATTTATTTTCATCCTCTAACATTTCAACATGTAAATCATCTACATCCTCATCCCTAGAGGATTTCAAATGTTCAACTTCTATTTTCAAGGATTTAATCTCATCCTCTAACATTTCAACATGCAAATCATCTACATCATCATCCCTAGATGATTTCAATTGTTCAACTTCTAATTGCAATGATTTAACCTTATTTTTTGACTTTTTCAGCATATTGGTTAAGCATGCAATTGCTTTATAACATTTTTCAAGTTTGGGAGTAGTTACCTCTTCATCATCCGAAGATGATGAAGCCGCGTTTGAGGAGTCGGAGGATTCATCACTGCTTTCTTCTCCAAGAGCCATGAGTGTCACATGCCGTGTGCTCTTCTCTCCCTCTTCATCGGATGAACTTGAGGAGGATTCATCCCAAGTAGCTTTCAAGGCCTTCTTCTTTTTCTTGGATCTATCCTCCTTCTTCTTGGATTTCTCCTCCTTCTTCTTTAGCTTTGGGCATTCACTCTTGAAGTGCCCTTTCCTGCCACACTCATAACAAGAGACATTAGACTTATCAACTTTAGCTTCACTAGGGTTACCTTTACCCTTGAAGCGTCGATTCTTCCTCATCATTCTTCTAACGAAATTGGCCATCTCGGAGGAAGAAGAGCTGCTACCATCTTCCTCGGATTCCGATTCGGATTCGGATGAGGAAGAAGATGATGAGACTTCCTTCTTCTTCTTCTTCTTCTTGTTCTTTTCTCCTGCAACTAAGGCAATCCCCTTCTCCTTGGGGCCTTTGTTAGCCATTTCATGCAATTCCATCTGACAAAACAAATCATCTAACTTGACAATTGATAAGTCCTTGGAAACTTTGTAGGCATCCACCATGGATGACCACAAAGCATTCCTTGGAAATGCTTTCAACACATACCTAACAAGGTCGCGGTTCTTGACCTTTTCATCAATAGAATGAAGCCCATTGAGGACTTCCTTGAACCGGTGATAAGTACCATTTTGTTGATTATTTTAATTGCTAAAATCCATGTCTGACCTATGATTTTATTGTTTAATTGTGATTTTACCCTAGGTTTTAGAACTTATCTTTATTTTGGACTTAATTGTAAATTTGCACAAAATTGGATTATTTGGCCACTTAATTTCTGATCTATTTTTGTAGGCATGAAAGGTTCATGGACCTAGGGCATACTGGGTCAAACTTGAGTCGGAAGTGGAACCGGATCGAATTATCAAGCTTACAATTAATCCGGGCCGTCCGATTCAAAAGCGGCTAGATCTGAGCCATCCGGGGCAATCTGAAGCAATCCGAGCTAGGGTTAGGGTTCATCAAACACTATGATCAAGATCTGAAGGTTTCATTCCAATCAGAGCCAAATCAACCGTTGGATCAAGCTCGGAGGGCTCTAGATCGTCCGTTCAAAGATTAAGTTAATCTGGACCATCCGTTGCACATCTGGAGGATCCGAGCTACCACGAGGTAGATCCTGACCCCTGATCAATATCCTCAAAGTTTGGGTCAGATCAGATGAAGATCAGCCGTTGGATTCACCAAATCAATCTGTGCCGTCCATTATTAAGTATTTAATCAAAACGCTTCCCTGCTTCAGCCTTCGTCGCGTCTTCGCCGCAAACGTCGTCTTCTTCGATAGTTCTTAGTTTTTCTTCGGTTTTTCTTCAATCCGAGGCGCGACCGCATCATTCTCTCCTTTGGATCAAGTTTCAGATCATTGGAAAAGGGTTTCCGAGAAGAATCTAGCTCTAAATTGCCCAAGAACAGGACTGATCGAGGTCTCGTCAGTTTTGCCATCAATTCCTGGAATTCAATGCTGCGCACCATTTCATCCATATGAGAAGTTCAGAGGGGTTCCTTGAAGTGCTCGGACCAATCTCAAATCATCATCGCAGCTGAGTTGAAGGAATTGGATGGGTTTTCGCATTTGAGCAGAGCTGAGCTAGATTTGCTTCGCAAGGGCAGTTTTCCGGCGATGTGTTGAGCTTACGGGTTCGAGGCTCATATCTTGTATGACGGCAAGACGAATTTGAGCTCAGAGAAGGGATAGATGCTAGTTTAGTTAGTTAATTTCAGTTGTTTGTAGCTGTAATTTCCATTACTGCCGTGTTTTGTTTCTGTCTTTGGTTCAGATTGGTTAATTTCGTTTACTGCATCGTTACAGATTGAATTAGGTTTCATTTCTTCAAGTTAAGTAACTAGGAATCTCGTTTATTGAACAATAGTTCTTGGTTTCAGTTCTTTTATGCTTAACTGTTTGCGTGCCAATTCTTTAGATGCGTATCAATATTTTTCAGTTTCATTTCTGCAAATTGTTTCAGCTGTTGCGTATCAATCTTAGTCTCAATTCTGTTAGTTTTGATTATTAGTTTCTAAAGTTGTATTAGTGAGGTTCTGCATTTAGATTCCAGCACCTGAATTCCTTACTTTGTTCGATTTTGCATCCACGTAATTGCTAAAACTCTGCATACCGAAACTGCATTTTCTGCACATGTAGCAACTCAATATCTGTGTATCAGTTTGGTGCTTGCGTGCCAACTTTATTACTGCATTTTCCACTTGTATTTCTGCATTTTCGAATGCAGCTCACAAAGAGGTTCCCTGTTTAGTGAAGGATTGTATCAGATCTCAACCTTCCATTAGTTTCTGTAATTAGTTTGTTGATGAGTCTCTGCAGCAATTCTGCATCAGTTTACTCATGCATTGTCCTGCATCGAATTCCTGCTGTGGAGATCTGGTTACATTTCGGCAGTAGTTACAGCATCAACTTAGGCCTGCATTAAATCTATTGTTGAGTTTCTGCAATTGAAGTGTTGTTACATCTCTTCATTTAGTTCTGAAACTCTGAATTCCTGTCTGAATTGGTCAGCTCCGCTTCTGAAATCATCAGTTCATCACTTTTGCAGCTAGCTTCGAGCAATTGTTCTCAATTGATTTTCAATTCTGTAATCTGATTTCAATTCTGCATTTCCTGCATTTCGGATCTACCTTAGGGGTGTCTTTGAATGTATTTAGACCTTTGGTTTATTGCTGAATCTCTTCTTTCATCTTGACATAATACTTCATTGATAAATATCTGTGAAATCTGAATCGAACAGTCCACTTTGGAACTGTAATGTGAAGTTTCTGCACTTAATATCCTTTTGGCACATGAGTTTTTCTCCACTTGGTATCAAGTTGTTTTGATTCAATTGCTTGCATTTAGGTATCAAGTTAAGTTTCGGCTTGAGTGGTGATGCTTTAAGTTTAAATCAGGTTGGAGTGTATTTTTGCAATCGAAATCAGATTTGTATTTTTTTCCAAAATTGTGTAAATGCCTTGATGAGATTTTCCATTGGATGAGTCCATGAATTGCCAGTACTTTGTTTAAATTGTTTGGTTCAGTTTCCTTCTTTCTTTATGCTTTCATTGCGATTTTATTTCCGATTGCAACCCAAAACCCGAATATCTATTTGAAACCCGAAAACACAAACGACACATAAACACAAGCTCGAATCAAACAGACGTCAACTAGCCCCAAGAAAAAATACGACCTGTGGCCCCTTTACTACGTTTTCATATTTTGATTGCAAAAAGGGTTTCCAGCATTCATTCATATTTAAATTTGAAACCCACATTCGTGACACCTCTATTTGGGTTCATCAACCGGCTATGGAGTTCACTTACGGTTTCATTCTCCTTCATGGAGAGGTTTTGGAGTTGGTTGAGGAACAAATCCCTCTTGGCGATTCTTGAATCTCGGGTGCCCTCATGGAGTTCTATGAGCTTGTTCCACAAATCTTTTGCACTTGAGAATGGACCAACCTTGATGAGTTGGTCTTTGTTCATGCCACATTGTAGGGTCACCACCGCCTTCGGGTCGGCTTCACTCTTTCGGGTTTGTTCAGCCGACCAACGCCACGATTCTAGTTCTGCCATATCAGTGAAAGCAGGCGCGATCAGAGCGTCTGACAACGCGTTTGAATTAAAGTGATCGGTCACCGGACCGATCAGGACTGTCCCAGACCGATCAGGCTCCAACCTGATCGGTCCACAGTGAGAAACTTGGGATCGCAAGCTCGTATGATCGGTCACCCTGACCGGTCACCAGATCGATCACTAAACCGATCCGGAAATCATCTTGCCACAATCCCGCCTGGAATCCTCTGGGTGATCGGTCACCAGACCAATCAGGCCGATCCCAGACCGATCAGGCTCCAGCCTGATCGATCAGGGTGAGAAAGCTTGCGACAGTTGATCGTTCAGCTTGATCGGTCACAGTATCTCCCTGATCGGTCACCAGACCGATCAGGAGCCGATCAGTAGGTTTGCCAAAGACCTACTGGATGCTCCCTGATCGGTCACCGGACCGATCAGGAGCAGAGCAGCAGGGGAACTCAACCCACTTGTGGGCTCCCTGATCGGTCACCAGACCGATCAGGAACTGTGCAGTGAGTGAAACGCATACTCCCTGATCGGTCACCAAACCGATCAGTCATCGCTAAATCGGTCACTAGACCGATCCACGAAGGAGCACCGTGTCAACTTCCCTGATCGATCACCAGACCAATCCAGGGGCTCCAATCTAGCCCTCCAAGCTAGGGTTTCATCCAACCTAGCCCTTCAAGCTAGGACTTTTCACCTAACCCTCCAAGTTGGGACTTTTCACCTAACCCTCCAAGTTAGGACTTTTCACCTAGCCCTCCAAGCTAGGACTTTTCACCCAACCTTCCAAGTTAGGACTTTTCCACACCTAGCCCTCCAAGCTAGGATTTTTCACACCTAACCCTCCAAGTTGGGACTTTTCACCTAACCCTCCAAGTTAGGACTTTTCACCTAGCCCTCCAAGCTAGGACTTTTCACCCAACCCTCCAAGTTAGGACTTTTCCACACCTAGCCCTCCAAGCTAGGATTTTCCACACCTAACCCTCCAGGTTAGGATTTCTCCACACCTAGCCCTCCAAGCTAGGATTTTATCAAACATAGTCCCACTAGGTATGCCTAGTCAACGACCAGGACTTAAACCCAATCATAATCATAATCATCAACCTAAACTAAAATCGATGTCAACACCAAAACAACAATCAGGGTCAGACTGCACCAACAATATCTTCTTGCGGAATAAACATAACTAACATGACACATAAATCATGAACTCAGGAAAACTCATAACATTCTATTGTTTAGAGCTTGAAACATTAACAAACTCATCCCGAAGGATCTCATTCCACTGTTCCGCCGCCATTGACACAAACCATCCATCTTTTAGTCTCCTTGCCTTACATCCTTTCTTTACCTTTATCTACAATAAAAGGATGCAAACTATAAGCAAATTGCTTAGTAAGTAGATACCTATCTCACAAAACATGCATTCAATATAAAACCTGTTCATGCTCACTTTAAAAACATGTGTAACTGAAAATGCTATTCTCTAACATGAAAAATGCTCATGAATACATTTGTAACAATTGCTTGCATTTGAAAACTTTGCTTGAACTGAAAATGCTTAACTTGCTTGAAATAAAGACTTTCTATGGAAAACTTGAAACTTATATTCTTATACTTCATATACTTCAAAATAACAAACATTCTCCTTTGGGCCCTGGCATAGTACCAATGCGCGCATCCCTAATAGGTTTCAGGGTAGCTAGCCACCGAACCCTAATAGAGCGTCTACTAGCTTGCCTAGTTGGGCCTTGCGCCCGTGGGCCTTGTGCCCAGTACATGCCGCTTAAAAGTAATATACTTAACTTGTACTCATGCTTATACATTACATGCTTAAATCTAGTACATATCTTGCACATAGAAAGTAGGGTTCCCAAAACTTGCTTTTGGGATATCTTAAAGCTTTGGTCTTGCACTTCTCAATGCACCTTGCATGCCATAATCCCAAGACTTGCTTATGGGCAAATCAAGACCGCAGTTTTACTTTGTACTTTCATCGAGCACCTTGCGTGCCAAAAACCCAAAACTTGCTTTTGGGCAAATCAAGATCTTGGTCTTGCTATACTAAGATCACATTATCCAAAGACTTAGAATCATGTTTAGAATCACACGAAAACTACTTTTATTGCAGATGAGTGATCTACTTACATCCTTGTGCTTCTAAACTTACTATCCGGCGTAGAATCTTCTTCCTTGCGCAATCTTCCAACCCTTGGCCCTAGGAGAGAACCATAGTTTCCTCTTGGTAAGAAACCCTAACTCTCCTCTCTTGGTTTTCGCAGGGAAGAAGGAGGAGAAAACCCTTGGTTTTCTCTCTTTTTCCATCCTTTATATATTAAGTGGAAGTTGAACGATCTCCCATAAAGACGCTTACTATTACTTATCTAATATCGGTTCCATATTTTAGCAAAATGATTATTATCCTTGATGGAAATTTGAAACCAACCTGAACCGTGGGTCGTAGGTTTGAGCCCTTGCTCCGACCCCTTTAAAAGAAATTTTGTTTATTTTGAAAAAAATTCTGAAAAATTCTGGTGTTACAAAATAACTTGTTTATGTATATATATTTTTACAATAGAATATCTTTGATAATTATAACTACTACCATATTGAATATTACACGAATAACATTCTATTATATTAGAGTAAAAAGTGATATCGCTCATTCAAGTGGTCCAATATTATCAATCCCATAATAAAAATATAGGCTTATAAATAATTATGAAGGTTATTTTATTCTAGTACAACGACACTTTATATAGGAGAGGACAAAATAACATTATATTATAGTAACTATGAACGATAATTGCTACAATATAGACCTATCATCTTTGGTCAATTATATTGTAATAGTTATAAATCACAGTTATTGAAACATAAATACTTCACTTCTAATCAATATTGATCTATATTAAGTTATGCTAACTATTATTCATAATTGTTACAATAAGTAATAATGGTTCATAACTTCAACAATTGTCTAACAACTACAAACTTATAACTACTAAAAAGTTGTAACAACTATAATTTTATAGATGCTATAATTATATAACAATTATTATCTGTAGTTGTTGTAGCAACTATAATTCATAGATATTATAATAGTATCAAAAATAAATATATTTTCAAGAAAAAAATGAGATGAGGTTGAATGAGATGCTATTTTGATAATAAATAAAAAAGATACAAACACAAATATGAACAATGTAAATGAAATAATTTACATGAAAGAAACTTTTCTTTGAACAATTTGTAATTGTTTTAGGATACATTCTGAGATTTGAAAATACAACAACACTATCCTCTAAAATCCTCTAAGAATCAACAACAAAAAACTCTATGGAATCGTTCTTTTATAACCTTCGGGTCAAATATTAATTATCTCCTATCAGTCATCTGATAGCACCCATGAATCGATTGTTCCACTTAATTTGAATATGCAAAATGACTCTTACAAACTCAACTTCACCCATAATAATGATGGTTACTGTTTATCAATCAAATGATGTCAAATCAGTTGAGTGTAATAGTTAAATTATAAACATTTTGTTCGCTCGAATAACAACAATACTCGATTGAGCATTTCCATCAATCAACTTATGACGATAATCAAGTTCCCAACTTGAATCAAGAACCTTCTATTCGCTATAACAGAGTCAACAATCAACTACTACTATTTATTAATCGATTGATCCCAATCAGTCGAGTTGATTAGCTAGTTTTAAACTTTCTATTTGCTATTACAGTATCATCAATCGATTGATCAAATCCATCAGTTGACTGATTACAACAAACCCCTTTAACCCTATCAAATCCCGAATTCAGAGCTTAGGATTGAAACACTATAGCAGAAACTATTGTTCACATTAGTCGACTAATGCACTCCTCATAGTATTGAAAATACTATTCAGAGAGTTGAAAATATTGTTCACACTAAATTTTGTTATGCAAATGAAACCTTATGTGTAGGCCCAAGTAAGGTCAGCTAGAGGGGGTAAATAACCCTACAAATCAAATCTTAACCTTTTGCGGTTGCTTAGCAAAGATAAACACATTAGTTGAACAAAATAAAAATCAACAACATAAAAGAAAGAGACTATGAAGTTTTATTGGGTTTAACCGTGGAGGTTGCTAATCCAAGGTGGTTGAAAGCTAGACTAATATATCCTTCGTTGAAGGTGGAGAAATCTCTTACAGACATTGAAAAACTAGTATAAGATATGAAAAATGAATAATAGTTGTTGTATCTAATTTCTAGCTCTAGGGGTTATTTATAGTCCAACAATCAAATGTTACCATTGCTGACACGGCGCTAGAGGCGCCTCCAATGTGATCTAGAGCGCCTTAGTTGGATAGAGGTTTATCCACACGGCAACGACTATCCATCCCATTCCAAACACCGAGAACAGATCTGGGTGCTTGGAATGCGAGCGCTTGGAATGGTTCTAGGCACTTGGGATCCCAACAGCTATAAAGGTTCCATGTGCATGGAATTCGGGTGCCTAGAATTGGTCAACCTCAGATTTGATCGACAATCTCCCGGTCTCTTCGGTAATGCTCCGGCAGTCCTGAGTTGGGGTCACCCAAACGCAACTTTAACCTTCTCCTCAAGCAAATTTCCTCCGCGACTTCTCGTCCCACGAACGTCATGCATGTGTTGGTGCAAGTTGCATCAATGATGTCCTCCTGTAAGTGTTTTAATGTTTGACAATACACTTAAGTCAGTGATACATAGAACAAGGGAGGGTGAGCAAAGGAGGAGTAATCTAAGTGGAAGAAAAGTCCTAGTTAACCTTGGCACTAAGACCTGGTGAGTGAAGCTGGGCACTAAGTCCTGGCAAAGGGTTGGGCACCGAAGACCTGCTCGGAAGGTGGGCACTAAGTCCTGATCGAGGATTGGGCACTAAGTCCTAGCAAAGGGCTGGGCACCGAAGACCTGCTCGGAAGGTGGGCACTAAGTCCTGATCGAGAATTGGACACTAAGTCCTGGCAAAGGGCTGGGCACCGAAGACATGCTCGGATGGTGGGCACGAAGTCCTGGTCGAGGATTGGGCAAGAAGACCTGGCCGAGGGATTGGCACCGAAGTCCTAGCCGAGGACTGGGCAAGAAGACCTGGCTGACGGTTGGGCACCGAAGTCCTGGACTTAGGGTTTGGGCACGAAGTCTTGGTCCGAGGGACTAAGCAACTTAGCTGAGCGATGACTAAGGACAGAAGTAGAGATGGGTCAGGGTTCAGACGTCTCGAGATCCGAGAGTATCGGAAGCTAAGCTAAAGTCCACCCGAAGGACTGGGTGGCAACCGTCTCCTGAAAGGAGTAGGTGAAAGGCGCGTTCTCGGGGGTGGGAACTTGCGTCGGTTCGACCTAGGGTTTCGTGGAAATCCGAAGTCTGAACCAAGTCCTTAAGGCTAATATTGTATGTATTTTTTTAGGCTAATATTGTATGTATATTTGCTTTGTGTTTGTGTATCTTGCAGGTACCAAGAACCGGAGACAAAGCAGGCAAGAGGCTGGAAACCAGCCAACCCAGGCGCCCCTATTGATGGGGGCGCCCAGATCAAAGGGTAAAACCCAGTGTTGGGTTGAAAGCCTTGAAGCCAGGTGCCCAGTATGATGGGGGCGCCCAAGCCAAAGAAGAAAAGTTGCAGTTTCGTGAAGTAAGCAGAATAGGCTTCCATTCAGGCACCCGGGATGATACGGGCGCCCAAGTTGAAAGCTGTATTTGCTGTTTCGAGGTCGAAACACAGATAAGCCTTCACTCAGGCGTCTGGGAGGTCCGGGGCACCCTGATCAAAGGTTTTATCAGCTGCGGCGAGTTCGGCGCGGGGATAAGGTTTGACCAAGTCTATAGGGGCGCCCCAACGTATCAGGCGTCCGTATGAAGCCTATAAAAGGGGCTTCGACCCCTCTGCTTCAGATACAACTTTCCAGATCCTTTCTGAACACTCTGACCGACGACAACGCGCTAAAGAAGAGGCTCTATGACCGGGAGGCTCCAGGAGGAAGTGTGCGACACTTCGGAAGTCCAGATCGGCCGAGCTTCAGACTTTGTTTTGTTCGATTTGCGTTTATTTAATTCTGCACTTAATTTTCTATATTATTGCTTGTAACTATCAACTGTAAGACGGGTTTTCTCCGCCTCCGGAAATTCTGGAAAGGAGACCAATAGTGGACTCACGCCGAGTACATAGGCCTTGGACGTACTGACCCAGGGGGGTCGGGAACCAAGTAAATAAATCTCGCGTGTCTGCTGTATTGTTATTTCTTTTTCTGTTTTACTTTTCCGCTGCACTAACGCTCTGAGTCGAGTACGAACGAAAGTCTTACGAAGTTTCCGAAGATTTTTCAACGGTCGATATTCACCCCCTCTATCGACGGCATCAGTCTTACAAGTGGTATCAGAGCTAGGCCGCTCTTCACCGGACTAACCGCCGACGGAGCAACGACGCCAGGAGTTGAGGGGGAGCCCAGGGGTGAATCAGGTACATTTTAATTTTAGACGTCAAATTTTAAATTCCATATTATATGCTTCACGTGCAGGGAGAGAGGGCACTATAAAAATCAGTGTCTTACTCGTAAAACTCGGTCTACACCATCGGCGGCAAAGGAGGCACCAGCGCCAGGAGTCCGGAGGGACAAAAATCACATCAGATGCTTCAAATGCGAGAAATACGGATACTACAAGAACAAATGTCCGGCAAAGGTACGTAGAATTTACGTTCCGAAAAGTTTCAAAATTCTTGTACTAGTTTATGTAAATAATGTAGACAATTTTTCTGATAAATTAGAAATATTACACAGTCAAATAGATATCTTGTATGATCAGTTAGAAAAAGTAAATAATTCTAAAATATCAGAAATCAACACATTAATTCTTAATGTTAACTCAATAATTTCCAAAGCTAATTTTGAAATTAATTCTGGATTTATCTGAACTTTAATTCGGATAATTCCGAATTCAAATTTGAAAATCCTAAGGATAATTCTGAATTCAAATTTGAAAATCCTAAGGATAATTCCGAATTCAAATTTGATAATCCTAAGGATAATTCCGAATTCAAATTTGAAAATCCTAAAGATAATTCCGAATTCAAATTTGAAAACCTTAAGGATAATTCCGAATTCAAATTTGAAAATCCTAAAGATAATCCCGAATTCAAATTTGAAAATCTTGAGGATAAAGATGATTTTTCCAAAAATATTTCTGAGGATAATTTTGAAGATAGTGGATATAAAATCTCCTTAGATAACAACTTAATTATTTTCCTGAATAATCCTGAAATATTAACTAATGACCCATATTACTCCACCTATGTTGAGGATATTGAAAGATCTAATTTTGTGGAGGAGATGGAATTTTCTAAGATCAAGACCATAGTTAATAAAAATCACTAAAACTCAAATAAATCAGAATTATTAGAAAAACTTGAAAGGATAAACAGAGAAGAAATAGTGGATGAGTCAGAAATTTTCGAAATAATGAAAATGTTGGGAACGAGATGGCTAGAGGGGGGGGGTGAATATAGCCAACCACTTTTCTTTGAAGAGCTTAGCAATATTTCTGCACTTAAACTATCAGTAGCACAGCAGAAAGAGTAGAAAACAGATTATGCAGAAAATGTAATGAAAGCGAAACAAACACAACTAGCAAGATCGCTAACAAGGAGGGTTTACAAGGTTCGGGGATAACTTGCCCCTACTCCTTGGCGTGCCCTTAAGGTGGGCGATCCCTTGATCGTCGGCAGATCAAGTCCCGGTGATCACCGGATATAAAGCAACCTCCTTCTCGGTGGAGAAACCTCTCCACAGTGTGTTTCAAACAAGGATATAGGTTAAGCACAAAGAAACAACAAGAAGGATCTTACTCAAACACTTAGCAAGGACTAAAACACAGCAAGCTTCCCTGAGCTCCACCCAGTGGCGATCTCACGCAGAACCCTTCTCCGTGTCTTCCCACTGTCGGACTCCAAGCCTCTTATTTTCTCCTTCAAGCGCTCAAGTATGATGATTGTTTTTCAATAGCTTGCTCAGAATGATTGAAGAACTCAAGAACAGCAAGCTTAATGTCGAGCAAAACAGAACGCAGGAACTCAAAAGCACAAGAATCAAATCGTTACTGAACACTACAACTCTCGTTCCTTTTGTTTCTCCGCTAAGCAACAAATGATCTCATCTCCAGCAGCCTATAGCTGCCTCACTGCCAACGCGCCAGCTACACTGAACCCTAACTGAACTTCCTGAGCTCCCTCAGCCAAGCTTCAGTCCTGCATCCAGCCGTTGCAACCTGTGTGGAGAAAGGGACAAACCTGCTCCAAGGAAAGCTCTCTTTGACTTCTCCTTGAGTGTTTGAATCCTCCCCTGTCACCTGAAACTTACTCAGAGTATTAGAGCAGCAAATCAAACAGCATATCAAATATCAGAGGAAAGTGGCAGCGAATCGGTTGTGTTCAGACGCGATCAGAGCGTCTGACAATGCAATTTGAATTAAAGTGATCGGTCACCGGACCGATCAGAGAGCCTCCTGATCGGTCACCAGACCGATCAGGCTGGTTCCAGACCGATCAGGCTCCGTCCTGATCGATCCCCAACGTTCAATCAGAAATCGCGATTTCTTTGAGATTCTCCTGGACCGATCACCAGACTGATCCCAGGTCGTGGATCGTTCACCGGACCGATCCACCCTTATATTGGGCGATTTTTGAGTTTCGTAGGCTAAGCCTTCTGATCGGTCACCAGACCGATCAGGCAGCCTCCTGATCGGTCACCAGACCGATCAGATCATGACCAGACCGATCAGGCTAGAGCCTGATCGATCATAGTGAGGAACCTGCGACGCTGGATCGTTCACCAGAACGATCTGCACAGTAAACCTGATCGGTCATCAGACCGATCAGGAGCAGTTCAGCAAGGGAACTCAACCTCACTGCTCGCTCCCTAATCGGTCACCAGACCGATCAGGAGCCAGTCAATGGGTGAAACGCATACTCCCTGATCGGTCACCAGATCGATCAGGAGCAGCACAGTAGGTTCCCAACCTCACTGTGTGCTCCTTGATCGGTCACCCGACCGATCAGTCATCGCTGGATCGGTCACCAGACCGATCCACGAAGGAGCAGCGTGTCAGAATCCCTGATCGATCACCAGACCGATCTAGGGACTCAAACTCAGCCCTCCAAGCTAAGTTTCCATCCACCTTAGCCCTCCAAGCTAAGGATTTTCCATCTAACTCTCCAAGTTGAGAATTTGCACCTAACCCTCCAAGTTAGGACTTTTCACCTAGCCCTCCAAGCTAGGACTTTTCACCTAGTCCTCCAAGCTAGGACTTTTCACCCAACCCTTCCGAGTTAGAACATCATCCAACCTAGCCCTCCAAGCTAGGCACCTGACCCTCCAAACCAGGACTTTTTCACCTAATTCTCCAGGATGGGAATTTGCACCTAACCCTCCAAGTTAGGACTTTTCACCTAGCCCTTCAAGCTAGGACTTTTCACCCAACCTTTCCGAATTAGGACTTTTCCAACACCTAGCCCTCCAAGCTAGGACTTTTCAACACCTAACCCTCCAGGTCAGGACTTTTCAACACCTAGCCCTCCAGACTATGATTTTCCATCCCATGCCTGATCCCCGACCAGGACTTTAATCATAATCAACCTAAACTAAAATCGATGTCAACACCAAAACAACAATCAGGGTCAGACTGCATCAACAGAAAATTCTGAACTTAAACCCACAACTATTAATCAATCATTTCAACCTTAATTATTTAAATCTTAACTTAAATTAATTAAATCTTAATTAAATCAAATTCAATTAAATCTTAATTAAATCAAATTCAATCCAATTAAATTCAAATTAATTCAATTCAATTAAATTAAATTCAGATTAAATCAAATTCAATTAAATTCAAATTAAATCAAATTCAATTAACTTCAAATTAATTCAATTCAATTCAATTCAATTAAATTCAAATTAATTCAATTCAATTAAATTCAATTAAATTCAAAATCAAATTCAATTTAAATCTTAATTAATTCAAACTTAAATTAACTTCAATTCAAATCTTAGTTAATTCAAACTTAAATTAATTCAATTAAATCTTAATTAATTCAAACTTAAATTAATTCAATTAAATTTAATTTTTTATTAATTTAATTAAATTTTAATTAAATCAAATTCAAATTAATTCAAAATAATTCAATTAAATCTTAATTAATTCTTAATTAATTCAATTAATTTCTAATTAGTTCAACTTCAATTAATTCTTAATTAACTTGAATCCAACTAAATCTTAAATAACTTAAACTCGAACTAAAATAAAATCTTACCCAAACCGCAATAATTAATTTAATAAAATTAAATATGTTAAAGTGGGTTGACATATTCGTGGGTTCACACGACATGTATCAAATCGGGAATTTGATACATCTTTAGAAACGTAATTAAAATGCTTTGAACTTGTTTGAATCATGCATCAATGCCATGGACATGCATCTGCTATTTTCTTTTAAAATATATGTCATGTCATTCACGTTTAATTTTATGCATAATTTAGAATGGTTATAGGAAAAAAATTATTTAAAACTTGAACAACCTAGTATTGGGTGGAGGTGAGATGATAGTACGTTAGGGAAGCCATCTTGCCGGAACTAGCTGAAGCTACCGATCCAAGACCCAAACTAGTTAAACCAAAATCTTTCAAGAAGTAACTTGAAGATGAATTTTCTATAAAAGACTTTGTCAAGGAAAGGGTTGATGATCCAATAAGGCTACGACCAAAGAAGACCTAGTGCCTCGCCAAGACCTGGAAGCCAATTACTGAAAATCAAATTTATTATATTATTGTCAGATTTGAATCTAACATAGCTTCAATTAAATCTTAGAATTAATAATAAATTAAGAAAAATGATTCAAGCATCTCACAATGCACCCATAAGGCAACCATGCTTGCTGTATTGAGACATCTAAAATGGGTGAGATGTTAAGGACTAATAAATTGAAAAATAGTTTTCAAAATAGTTTTTCAAAATTGTTAGAATACTTTCTAAAAATATATTTTCAAAATAGTGCCTCAACATAATAATGTTTTTATGAATTTCATGCTTGACTGATTGCCAATATAGTATATGTTTTCAAAAATTATATCCTTTTAAAAATTGTTTGACTCACACAAATAGACACAAGCCTCTTAGGACAACACTAAAGTTCCTTAGGGCACTTAGATAGAGTCAAACGGTGTCGGGTACAGGGGGAGTTTTTCTTGTTTTTTAAAAATACTTTTCGAAAACTGTGCTTCAAATCATTATCACTTGTGTTTCCGAAAAATTATATTTTCAAAAATTACCTGTTGCTTTGACTTTGATAAACCCTAAAGACACAGAGGAAGGTCTACTTCATGATCTAGAAGGTCTCCAAGGATGTGTCAGATTTAGGGGGAGTCTGAGTCAAACTTCTGAAAAGTTTTTTTAATTATTTGTGTTGAAATTATTAGATAATTCCTTTTGATCTGAACTAAACCCTAATGACGTAGAGGCAGAGTACTTGTGGTCAACAAGCTTCCTAGGACTACGTCAAGTTTAGGGGGAGATCAAATTAAAAGAATTATTGAATATTTCAAAATTATATGTTTTCATGTACTGCACTCTTAAATCCTTTTGAAAACATAAGTATCCTTTCAAAGACTATCATTTTAATAATTTTTCTTTAAAAATATTATTATTTTCAAAAATTCATCTGGTTTTAATCAATTTAAAATAATGTTTTTCTTGATTTTGGAAAATTTTCCAGGACACTTAGGAAAATGTCTTTGTAGTCAACAAGGTTTCCTATGATTGTGTCAGATTGGAAGATAAACCAAGTCAAGTAAAATATTATGTCTTCAAAAATTCATACATTTTTCAAAATGTACTTACATATATTTTCAAAATACTATCATTTGTTTTATCAAAATTCTGTTTAGAAATAATACTTACTTGAATTTGGAGAATTTTCCAGGACACTTAGGAAAATGTCCTTGTAGTCAACAAGATTTCTTAGGATTGTGTCAGACTGGAAAAGGAACCATGTCAAGTACTTATACTTCTCAAAAATTCCAATACTGCTTTAAAAAGTACTTATATTTTTCAAAGTCTAATCCTTTTCAAAAGTACTTATACTTCTCAAAATTCATTCTTTTCAAAAGTACTTAGTTTTTCAAAAATGCATAATCTATTTTTTCAAAAAGTACTTGCATATTTCTCAAAAATTCATAATATCTTTTAAAGTACTTGCATGTTTCAAAGATCATTTTTCAAAATATTTGTAACTTTCAAAGCTCATAGTATTCTTTCAAAAATACGGTATTTTCTCAAAAAAAGGGCAATATTGTTTAAGTTTTCTGAGTTCAAAATACTTAAGTACTTAGTTTTATGCTATGCTTTCAAAAACTTATACTAAGTATTTTCAAAAAGAACCAAATGATTTCATTATTGGCGCAAGTATTTCTGGTGATTTTTGATGTATGACAAAGGGAGAGAGGTGTATTTAAGTTAGAAATTTTTTTGTCTTCCAGAAGGACCAATGAAAATCAAAATATTTTTTTTTCAAAAAGGGGAGAGTGAGCTTATGTTAGAAAATATTTTTCTCCCAGAGATCAAAATGTAATTTCAAAACGTATATCATTTTTTATTTTCTTTTGATCCCAAGGATAGTAATTTTACCCTTTGAGCCAATCTAACTTAAGATATTGTCAAACATCAAAAAGGGAGAGATTGTTGGTGCAAGTTGCATCAGTGATGTCCTCCTGTAAGTGTTTTAATGTTTGACAATACACTTAAGTTAGTGATACATAGAACAAGGGAGGGTGAGCAAAGGAGGAGTAATCTAAAAAGTCCTAGTTAACCTTGGCACTAAGACCTGGTGAGTGAAGCTGGGCACTAAGTCCTGGCAAAGGGCTGGGCACCGAAGACCTGCTCGGAAGGTGGGCACTAAGTCCTGATCGAAGATTGGCCACTAAGTCCTGACAAAGGGCTGGGCACCGAAGACCTGCTCGGAAGGTGGGCACTAAGTCCTGATCGAGGATTGGGCACTAAGTCCTGGCAAAGGGCTGAGCATCAAAGACCTGCTCGAAAGGTGGGCACGAAGTCCTGGTCGAGGATTGGGTAAGAAGACCTGGACGAGGGTTGGGCACCTAGTGCAGGGCCAAGTCCTTCTTCAAGTAATCTTGCAAATTTGGTAGAAGAAGAAGAAGAAGAATTCATAAAAATCTGGGCACCTACAGCATGCATTCCTCTGGAGATTCCTATTCAAAATTCATTGCCAAATTTTTCAGCTCCACAGGACCATTCTAGACTTTTATTTTGTGATGATAGCATTATTGATGGTCCTAATTTTTCTGATATTGTTGTTGCAGATATTGTAGAAGAAGAATGCATAGGAGATGATTCCATAGGTGTAGGGGATTGCACTAAGCCCCAGGGACCACCACAAGACTCAGAGAATGAACCAGAAAGTGTAGG
The DNA here is from genome assembly GCA_024364735.1 of Boesenbergia rotunda. Taxonomy (NCBI): domain Eukaryota; kingdom Viridiplantae; phylum Streptophyta; class Magnoliopsida; order Zingiberales; family Zingiberaceae; genus Boesenbergia; species Boesenbergia rotunda. The sequence continues at coordinate 197,036 of JAGFNQ010000305.1, read as the reverse complement.
GACTTGCATGGTGGAAGCAAGCACCCAAGGATCACCTATTCCAGTTGAGTGTCCACCAGAGCTTGAGGCTGAAGAGGAGCATGTACTTGATCAGGAGGAGGCCACAAATACATCTACTATTGTAGAACCTTCAGGTATTCTCCAGCACGCTCAGGTAAGTATTTCTCCTCTTTGTTCAGAAAAATGCAACGAGGTACCTAGTGCTGATTTTATTGGTTATGATGAATTTATTGATATACCTTGTGTAGAAATTGTTTGTGCAAATCCAATAGAGGTACCAAAAATTGATTTCCTTGGTCATAATGCATTACCTGATACATCTCTTGTAGATATGGATAGCGAAATAATTTTAGAGGCACCTATAATTGATGTTGTTTGTTATGATGAATATCTTGATACATCTTTTGTGGATATGGATAGTGAAAAATTTTTAGAAGTGCCTGAAATTGATGTTATTTATTTTGATGAATCTCTTGCTATATCTTATGCTGAGGTTGAATGTGAAAAACTTATGGAGATATCTGATATTGATTTTGTTGGCTGTGACACATTGCTTGATACACCCTGGATGGAAAATAATTATGAAATTTCTATTGATGAGCCAGAAATTGATTTCTTTATGTGTGATGAGTATCTGGATGCAAATTTGGTAGGAAATAATTTTGAAAATTTCATTGAGGTACCAGAATTTGATTTAATTGGACATGATGCAGTTTTGGATTCATTTCATGCAGAGACTGAATTTATATCATTTCTTTCTGACCCTGAACGCTTGAGAGAGGTATTACATTGTTTTGTAGGGTCCAGAAGACTTCAGGAGTGGGTGCTCCAACTGAACAGACTCCAGCCTCCTGGAAGGACTTCTGAAAGGCATCAAGAAGGAGGAGATCTTACTTTAATCCATAGCCCTCCATTCCTTCCATGGATTTTGAACCTGAATCGCCTTAGGCCACCAGAGAAATTTTTTGTGAAGTTCAAGTGTGGGGGAGTCTTAATTTTCTCAGCCACCCAGACTCCTCCACTACCACGATGGAGGCTACTGCTTGATAGACTCCGTCCACCAGAATAAAGGGGAGATTGTTCTTTCTTATATTTTCTTTTATTGCATTTTTCACTTTTATGTTTTCTAGAATTAGAATTTTCCTTGGAATTAAGTCCTTACTAATAAATGCATGAGTAGCGTAGAATGCATAGGAGTCATTGTAAATACCTTGTTATTTCTTTTCACACTTTTTCTTGCATGACTAGAAATAAATGTATCCCTCTAGGTTATTCCATAGCATTTTAGAGTCTTTTGGAAAATAAATTAAATTTGGTTGTTAAAACTTAGGATTTGAGATCATGGATGAAATCTTGGATGCTTGAGTACTACTTGGTTTTAGATTCTTAATTGATGAATTGAGATGAATTATTTTTACCTAGTGAGAATTAGCCTTATATTTGTGATACACATATGTTATTGTACTCTAGAACTTGCTTAGGATCTTTCAATGATTGGATCACATCTATAGAAGCTAATCACTTGGTTTACCTTCCATATCAATTTTGGCAAAAATCATGTTCAATCCATTTTTCTTTACTTATTTCCTACTCTTAACCCCACTTTTCTATGGGCTTGTTTGTTTGGAATGTTTCTAATGCTATTTTGCCCGAGACGGACAAAGATTTAAGTGTGGGGGAGTGACTAAAGTTTGGATGTATTTCATGTCAAAAAGAAAAATTTTTTTTTTTGCCAAGTTGAAGCAAAAAGGTGCCAAGTGAGTGAATTTGAATTCCAAAAATGAGCAAGAGGATGGAAGCAAGTGGAGCATCTAGATTCCTTAACACACTTTGAAGATCAAGTGGCACACAAAAAAAAAAAACTGAACAAGAAGAAGAGAAAAGAATTGGCACGCAAAAAGAAAAATATTATTTGTGCCAAAGTCTAAGTGGCACGCAACCATTCAATTGAAGCCAAATTCCAGAAGAAGTCAAGCAATAGATTGAAGATCTAAGCACTGTAGTGCCAAGGTAAATTCGGCTGAAAGAAAAAAAAAAGAGCAGAGAAAAAAAAATCTGAAAACACATCTTGCTACAAGGTTGTGCCATTGAAGGAATAAATTTTTGGATAGCATGTTTTGATCAGAATGTTTTGGACTTGCAGCTGCTCTCTGTTTAGAAATCGGACTGTATTGCAAGGAAGAGTTTGGAATCTGATGAAAAATAGAGAAAGGAAAAAATTGCAGTGAAGCCGAACAAAATCTGAGGTAAATTCTGAAAAGCAGTTTGGTATCAACTTCAAGCTCTAAATCTGCCATTCTTATTTGATGCAACCTGCTGTCACGAGTTAGATTGGAATGTGGAGCTGTAATCTGAAATAGGAACTTGTGTTCCTGCTCTGAAGTGATCAATTAGAAGGGTTGAAAAACAGAAAAACAGTTTAGAAAACAAAAAAAGAAACAAAGCAGAATTTTGAGTTTGGTTTCACTTGAGGGCTCTAGATCTAGGAGAAGTTTGGAAGCTACTGGTTTTGAGAAATCAGATATGAATAAGGAGAAGCTGCAAATGAAATAAGGAAGCTAGCAGCTGAGAAAAAAAAAAAGAAATAGAAAACAGTTTGAAAAGGAAGAAAAACAAGGAAAAAGAACAAAGAAGCAAGTTGGTATCCAATTGAAGTTTCGGCACCATGAATTAGTGAAGATAATCTCATCCAAATTGAAGATCTGCTCCATGACATTCTGAATTCAGTAGAGAAAAGAAAGAAGGAAAAAAAAAATCAGAAAAGAAAACAAAGAGCAAAATTGGCACGCAAGAGGAAAAATTGGCACAAAGGAATTCATGAATTCTTTTCATCAAATTTTGGAAGGGCATTGGAAAGACTCACTCCATCACACTTTGGATTTCATTATGTGGACTGAAAGGAGGGCAAAGAGCATCAAAAGCATCCTTAAGCACTCAAGTCTTCCACTCTACCCATTTTTTTCCATTTTCTTGGCTTTTATTTCACTCCTTATCATTTTCCATGTTTTCACTTGTTTTTGTAGATGTGAATCCTAATCATGACTAATGGTGGAGAGTAGATAATAAGCAAGCCTATGGTAGTGCAAGAAGCATGTGTGTTTGAGTGAGCTCCACTTCCATCATCAAGTTAGAACTTAAGTAGAGAGCCACTAAATTTTTCCTTGAAAGGCTTAGTGATTTAAATTCATCTCAATGACTCATGATTGATGAAAAGGCTAAGTTGTTGATTTAAGGACAAGATGCTAATCCATAGAGCTTAGATTTTTGAGAATTGACAACCTTAGGTAATTTCTTTTCATTTGTTTCTAATTATGCTTAAGAAAATCTAGGGGATACATACTTAGTGGTTTCGCGAGACGCTCAAGGTTAAGTGTGGGGGAGTTGATAAGTACCATTTTATTGATTATTTGAGTTGCTAAAATCCATGTTTGACTCATGTTTTACTTGCTTAATTGTGATTTTTCCCTAGGTTTTAGGATTTCCTCTTATTTTGGACTTAATTGCAAATTTGCATATTTTTGGATTATTTGGCCACTAATTTTCTGATATATTTTTGTAGGCATGAAAGGTTCATGGACCTAGGGCATATTGGGTCAAACTTGAGTCGGAAGTGAACCGGATCGAATTATCAAGCTTACGATTAATCCGGGCCGTCCGATTCAAGAGCGGCTAGATCTGAGCCATCCGGGACCATCTGAAGCAATCCGAGCTAGGGCTAGGGTTGATCAAGCATCCTGATCAAGATCTGAAGGTTTCATTCCAATCAGAGCTAAATCAACCGTTGGATCAAGCTTGGAGGGCTCTAGATCGTCCATTCAAAGATTAGATTGATCTGGACCATCCGTTGCAAATCTGGAGGATCCGAGCTACCACGAGGCAGATCCTGAAAATTCAAAGATTAGATCATCATCAAAGTTTGGCTCCAATCAGAGCAAGATCAGCCGTTGGATTTCCTCAAATCAATCACAGCCGTCCATGCTTAAGTATTTAATTAAACTCACCGCAGCCTTCAGCCTTCGTCGCGTTTCCTCGCCACAGCTTCGTCTTCTTCGTTTCTTCTTCAGTTCTTTAGCTAATTTCTTCATCCAAGGGGCGCGACCCCTCAATTTCTCCATTTGATCATCATCTGAGTCCTTGGAAGATAGCTATGATCGAGATTTCAGCTCAATTTGCGCCAGAACAGGGGTGTTTGAGGGTTTCGGCATCTCTGCTACCCAATTGATTGTGTCTCGTCCACAAGCCATTTCCGACCATTTGATCTGCTTGTAGGGGTTCTCAGGTGAGCTCAGATGTTCTTCAAATCACAATCGCAAGCCATACATTGAGACAAGAGAGATTGGACTGGAATCTTTCCAGCTGAGGCAGTTTGAGCAGATTGGTAGATTGAGGCTGTTTTTCCACTGATTTGCTGAGCCTAGGGGTTCGAAGCCAGCTCTTGCTTGACGACCAAGAAGATTTTGAGCTTAGGGAGTGATTGAGGCTTAGTTATTTAGCTAATTTCTGTTAAGTAGCTGCAATTTAAATTCCTGCACGCAATTTCAGTTTCAATTTCTGTTTCAGCTGGTTTAATCTCATTTTCTGCATGGTTTCTTTAGTTGTTAGCTTACAATTCAGCCTCCTAGTTAGTTAAATTGTTTGTTAATGTCTAGTTACCTTTAGTTTCAATTCGTTTAATGTTTAATTGTTGCGTATCAGTTCTTTTTCCCTGTTATAACTTGCGTATCAGTTTTTTTTTCTGCAAACTTCAGTTCAGTTTCGAAATCCTTTGATTGTTTCTAGCTCGAAATCAGTTAGTCTAGCTCAATTCCAAATCATTTCTGATATTAGTTTGGTATAATTGATCTAAATCGCTTGTGAGTTTCTGAATTCAATGTTCCCTGTTTTCATATTGCAATTTCTGCCTTAAGTCTCAGCTTCGTATCATTCCTGCTCATGTGTACCAAATCCCCTTTCTACACAGTTATTTGCTTCTGAAGTTGCACTTTAATTGTTTACTTTACATCCAATTGTTTCACAGCAGTAGTTTGTTTGTTTTTGCATCCAACTTGCAGCCGAATTCCCTCCCTGCATTTCTGAAAATTCAGCAATTCATTGCTGCAACTCTGCAGTTCTGAAATTCTCTAACTTTCCTGGAGTTTACTGCAGTTTCTGCAGTTGTAGTTCCAAGCATTGGCTTAGGCACTGAAGCTCTGAATTCGCATTCTTCAGCATTTGATTTCAGTCCTTCTGCTGGATTTTTCCTCCAAGGTGTTGCAGCCTTCGGTTCCTTAAAAGTCTGCACTACAACTCTGAATTTCCTGCATTTGATCTCAGTTTCCAATTGCATTTGGCTGATTCCAAATTCCTTCATTCATTTCTGCTGCTGATCATTTCTGAACATTACAACTAGCTTAAATTCCAAATGGTTTGCATCAGTTTATAGAGTTTCATTTGGAATTAATTGCAATACATCAGTTTTCTCTCCTTTGCGTGCCAAGTGCTGAAATTTTGCAACCTTGTATCAAGTGCAGATTAGGCAGTGATTTGTAGTAAGTTATATGGTACTTTTAGTGTGCTGTGATGTTTGAATTAAATTAGTATTGCATTCGAATCGTTCTGAACTTCTCTGCATTGGTTTGCCTCCGGACTTTGTAGCTAGTTGTGTAGTGATTGTTTAAAGTTTGATTGCTGAATTTTATAGATAGCATTTGATTTAAGTTGGCTTGCTTCTGAAAATTGTCTCCACTGCTGTGTTGCTTCATTGCTTAGCATTTGTTTCTGAATTTGAATTCATATTCGTTTTCGAAAAAATTGGTTAAGTGCTTTATGTGATCAAGTGGTCCATTGGTTGAATGATAACTTGCTATCACTTGTTAAGTTCCATGGTTGAGTTTTCCTTCATTCTCATTGTGTTTTCATTCTTAAGTGAAACCCAAACCATATTCCCTTTGAAACCCGAAATTCACAAACGACACATAAATACAAGCGCGAATCAAACAAACTCTCAACTAGTCCCGAGGAAAAATACGACCTGTGGCCCCTTTACTACGTTTTCATATTTTGATTGCAAAAAGGGTTTCCAGCTTTCATTTATAAATTCTAAATTTGAGACCCACTTTCGTGACAGTCTATTTTTGGTCCGTCATGATGCACCAGATACAGTGGCACAATAGTAAAATTATTGTCATCATGTGACATGCTCGAGTTGCAAAAATAGTCTCACTGTACAATAGACCCAATGTTGACCGAGCCTTCCCCGGGACCCTATACAGTGGAAGCTTTGTGTACCAGGCTGTCCTAAATAGGCTATAAGGATTGTAAATAAGCCTTCTACAAGTGTGTACATAAAATTGTTCATGAACTTCTGAGTTTTGTTTCTGAATGTTAACAAGTTGAGCTTATAGATTTTCAAGTTTGTTTTCTTATTTTGTTGATCTTAAAAAATATTTTCAAGATTAAATATATACTATTGAATGAGCATATAAATGAATTTGGATATTGAGCTTTCTTCATGAATATTTGATTCATCGACAAAACCAGAAATCCTAGTAAAAAGTCATCAATGAGAAGAAAGAAAAACATGTTCAAAATGAATTGTTCCTTTTAGCCATTATCCATAAATATCTAAAGAAAAATATATCAATCTTTAAAATGCAGTGTCATGTGTAAATCTTTTCTATTTGTTAGTTATTTGACCTTTCTTTTTGCTGCACAGGAGCTTGGTACTGATGTCAACCTATATGCTTTGGTCTTTGGTGAATCTGTCCTTAATGATGCAGTATACATATGTTGCCTTCTCAAAAAGTTAAACTATTTTCTAATACAGGATAGATGTATATGCTAACTAGCGTTTTGTTGGTTGCCTTTTTTGCCTTCTGCTGTGGTAATTCTGAAGATGGCGATCTCATTATACAGGTTTGCATTTAAAGGTTATGACTACTTACATCCTCTTCTACAGAGTACAAACACTAACTTTAATTTGATTGCATTAATTCCAGGACTATGAGTAGCAAGTCATCAGGGCAAAATTTAATTTTGGTCATTCTGAAGTTTCTGGAGACTTTTTTTGGTTCATGTCTTCAGGTCAGAATTCAAAAGTTATCAGTTATTATAGAAATAGTTGTGTATAACTAATTTAATTTTGATTTTTGAATATGTCGTGTTGTTTTTCTTGCACCAAAGAAGCCATCTTCTGCACATTATTTATCACTCATTTTTTAGCATCTAATTACCTTGCATTTGTTGGCTAATTTTCATGATTGTTCATTGAGATTGTACTTTCTTGAATTAGGCAATCAGTATTTTGTTTGCTACAATGATATTATTGTTAGTTTAGGAAGATATTACAAGTCGCAAGTATTTTATCACAAATATACTAGTTCACTGTTATATGTGTATGTTGGTGTTTTCTTCATAGGGAAGCGGACATCTTACAACAACCACGAAGCCTTATTCCCTAGGTGGGATAGGCTATATGGTGGGGAAGCAGACATCTTACATGCATTATTATTAATATTGGTTTAACATTTGACAATCTTACAATTTTCTGGTTAATTGTTGTATTTATTGATTGAGATTGCACCTTGAGCCATATCTCTATTTTTCTTTACTACAAGGATATCCCTATTGATTGAGATTGCACCTTGAGCCGTATCTCTATTTTTCTTTACTACAAGGAAGTACAGTCTCTCGTCTAACAATTGTCAAAACTTTAATTGTACTTGCTGTTGGGAATCATCAACCTTCCAACATAATTGAAATGCATATTTTAATTTTTTATTGCTCAAACTGAAAGTCATATTCTATTTGTTTATCATATCCTTTTGTTAGACTAAGTCATGGGTAACTTTGGTTTCAGACCAATTTCAGATGACAATATTGCATCTCTGTCATACTATAATATAGTTGTATCATAATTATCTTCTAGAATCTTTTGGTCTACTATTTTTAGTTGTGAATGCTCATTTTATATTTCTATTTGTTGTGACAATTCATATCCAAGGGAAGGAATCAGCTTATGGTGCAAAGCTAAGGGACGCGGCTGTCTTCATCTGGTTGACTGCACTTGGATGAAGCTACTGGGGTGCGGTTGTCTTCATCTATTTGTTTATCTTAGTTTCTGGTTCTTGATGTATATGATACTTTGATAATGTTATCTCAGTTTGGACTAATACTAGGGATATCTTGATGTATGATATTTGCACAGTATGATGTATGATATTTGATGATATTTTGATGTATGATAGTTTGAAGTGTGTTTGCTCAATATTGTTTAATTATTAAAATAATTTAATTTTTAAATGATATTTATTGTAAATTGTTGGCTATCTCAACCAAAAGAAACGATTTTTTTTATTTGTTTAAATCACACACAAACAACGGTTTAATACTATTGTTAACCTGTTGTCGATCACATTAAAAGACAACGGTGAAAACCTATTGCTACACTGTTGTTATTGACTATAAACGACAACGGTTTGTAACTGTTGATGTAGACCACCCCTTTTAACAACATGACCTTTAACAACAGTGATTTTCGCCTACGACAACGGTAAACGCCCGTGGTTAATAAGCATTTTTCTACTAGTGCTTGTAACTATCAACTGTAAGACGGGGTTTTCTCCGCCTCCGGAAATTTCGGAAAGGAGACCAATAGTGGACTCACGCTGAGTACATAGGCCTTGGACGTACTGACCCACGAGGGTCAGGAACCAAGTAAATAAATCTCGCGTGTCTGCTGTATTGTTATTTCTTTTTCTGTTTTACTTTTCCGCTGCACTAACGCTCTGAGTCCAGTACGAACGAAAATCTTACGAAGTTTCCAAAGATTTTTCAACGGTCGATATTCATTCCCCCTCTATCGACGGCACCGGTCCTACAACATATTATTCTCATCCATCGGTGTATTCTTCTACAACTTTTTGTCCCTCGTATGCACAGAACTCGTCGACTCTCTTCCCGTGTCATCCTTCTCGCTCGCTTCATCTTCCGCTTGACTTCTTCTGCTCCAAGCTCCTATACACATAGACACAAGGATCAAACATAACATGAACTAACTTGACTTGATTGACAATATCAAAATTAATCTGGGGTACTTACAATCTCCCTTTTTTGATATGCATCTACCCGAATTAAGTTAGGGTACATAAAACAAGAAAACAAAAATCACAAAAAATAATGCCCTTAAAAAATTACAAAAAGTTAGAAATAATACGAAAAATCTCTAAGGGGTATTTGACATAAAAATAGAATTTCTAAAAATTTTCAAAAAGATTTTACAAGTTAAACAATATTTAAATCTCAGATTTTAAAAAATAACTATACTTAGTAAAAATAGTTAATTTTTAGATATTAAATTGTAAAACATATATTTCTTTAGTAAAAAGAGTTACTAGTTTTTCTGCTTATGTAAAATCTAATAGAGAGTCATCAAACAAATTAAATTCGTTAAACATTTATCTTCGAAATATTTTAATATTTAAAATTTATTTTTTGAAAAGAAAATCATAAAAAATTTTCTATTTATCATAAAATTGTTAAAATTTCTATCAAAGTGTAGAAATAGTCATTCAAACTTTGTAAAAATTTTCACTAAATAAATAATTTTTCTAAAAATGAAAAAATAATTTTCATTATAAACTGAAAAGTTTTAAAAAATAATTTTTAAAATTAGATTTTGACTTTAGAATATTTTACTAATTTTTGTCAATGGTCAAAATATAACGGATTGTGAAAATTTCTATCAAAGTCTAGAAATAGTCATTCAAACTTTGTTAAAATTTTCACTAAAAAAATAAATTTTCTAAATATTAAAAATTAATTTTCATTACCGAACTGAGAAGTTTTTATTCAACACATGCAATTTATTCAACACTAAATTCTAGCATGCATAGACATTTTTTAAAAATTCAAAATAGATTTAGGTATTCAATATATATATCTACCTATTGAATTTACCAAAATGTTTGATGGAATATAGTTTTTTGGTATTTTTGTAATTTGACCTATGTGGTTCCTTAAATATCAATTAAGTCCTCCAGTATATTTAAAATTTCCTTTTTAGGTTATTTGACTCATTTGAGAATGTAAGATCTTTTTTCAATATTTCAAGTTATTGTTTCAAATTTATATTTTCTATTTTTAATCTGTCATATAGCTCTAGTAGACATGCAATGATTAATTTTCTTTTTAGATCTATATATTTAAATTTTAACTTGCAAAAATATTTAATCATTATTTTAATACCTGAATATCGTTGATCAGGAGGTAAAAGACATATCTCGATTACCATATCTAATTTGAAGCTTGGTGCTCCCCCTTTATCGTTGCTTTATCCTGACGTAGCTGTCAGATCGATGAGATCGATAGGGGGGTGAATATCGGTTCACGAAATTTCTCGGATTTAAAACGTAAGTAAACACAGTAGAAAAATAGCTCATGTCAAACAATGCTAACAACTTTATTTTTACTTGGTTCGGAATCTGTGGCGACTTCTGCTCTAAGGCCCACGGTCCTTGACCATTTTCGTTGAGCAATTCTATAATTTGCAAAATGGGTTACAGAATGTGTAAAGTTAAGTACAAAATAAAAATGCTAATTTATACCGACAACACTTGTTTAAAGAAGAAGAAGGGTGTTTCATCGTTGGAGCAACGTGTCATCTATCTCGGACGGTTTCGGCGTAGTGAACTTGAGCACAGAGAGTTTGAAACTTGATTGCAGTTGATTGAAGTGCTTGTGACTGATGATTGAGACTGAGGGGGCGAAACCCCTTTTATATTGGCACTCGGGCGCCCGAGTGCGCATAGGGGCGCCTCCACGTCACCGCTTCGACCGCGTCGTCATCCGCTGACTCGGCCAAACATTATCCTCTCTCGAGCGCCTGAGTGCTCTGGGGCACTTGAGTGCTGATGTGGCGCATCCAATCAGCAGCCGCCAACTCAGCTTCGCCAACGTTGAGAAGAAACCAACTGGGGCGCCCGAGACCTCTCGGGTGCCTGTATACACGGGCGCTCGAGACCTCTCGGGCGTCCCGGAGGCTGCTGATCTCCTAAACTTCAGTTGCATCGCAGGGTTAGTCCGAAATACAAATAACACGTAAAGTATATAAAGTAAAATGTAAGTTTGACAGTTGGAGCTGTCCGATCCTGACTTTGTATTTCAAATGAAATCTTAGGTTAGATCGATGCCTATTGTTCCCTCTTCCGGGGAACACATCCTCACCTACTCCACTCTGAAGAAGTTTCCTTTTGCTAATCGGCACCTCTGGTTGAACTTTTGCTCGTCCTCCGAAGCTCCCGGATCTCGAGATTGTTGGTGCTTGGATGGCTAGAGAGGGGGGGGGGAGTGAATGTAGCCAGACACAAAATCTTAGCTCTTTTAAAACTTCTGCACTTAACTGTTAGCAGCGGAAGCAAACAGAAAAACAACAGAGATGCAGAAAACAAAGAACACCAAAACCCTAACGCAAGGATATACAAGGTTCGGGGATAACTTGCCCCTACTCCTTGGCATGCCCGTAAGGTGGACGATCCCTTGATCGTCGGCAGATCAAGCCCCGGAAAATCCGGATATCAAATCCTCCTTCTCGGTGGAGAAACCTCTCCACACAATGTCTCAATAGAGTATATGGAATAAAAGCACAGAGACACAAAGAAAGATCTTACAGATCACTTACAAAGCACAAAGATGAGAATCAGAGAACAGATCACTGAGCACAGCACCACCAACACAAGAGCTCCCAGCTCTTTGTATGCTTGCTGATCCAATCGCAACTTCCTCCACAAACTCAAGGTTACTGCTTTGCAAGAGATCGCTTCAAAGTGTTGAATGAGTGCTCAAGAGTTGTCTAAGACTTCAGAGTGATGCGCAAGAGATCCAGAAGCAGCTTGTGGCTCGCAGAGATGTGTTAAGCTCCTTCTCCACTCCGCAGCTTAACCTGCTTACCATCGCCAGGTCACCAGCCGCTCTGTAGCTTACCAGCTGCTCACCTGCAACGACCCAACTACCCCTGACCTCCTCTGGACTCACTGAACCCTCTCCAGTCGAGCCCCAGGTCATCAGCTTCTCAGCCGTTGCAGCTCGCGCCAGAAGACGTTATTTCCTACAGACGGGAAACAGCCAAACCTGCTGTAGGAAAAGCCTCCGTTTGACTCCCCTTGGATGATCCCTGAGTTATCTGCACACTTAGCAGATGATTAGCACACCAAATCAATAGAAGATCAAGTATCAGAAGAATCAGAACAGATATCAGTAGTGTATCAGCAGAAATCAGAACTCTGACAACGTTTTTGAATTAAAGCTGTCAGCTACTGATCGGTCACCGGACCGATCAGAGTGACTCCTAATTGGTCACCAGACCGATCAAGAAGGGTCCAGACCGATCAGGCTCCAGCCTGATCGGTCCCCAGTGAGAAATCTAAAATCGCAACTTCTACGTGATCGATCACCAGATCGGACCCAAGTCATGGATCGGTCACCAGACCGATCCACCCCATTGCAGGGTGTTTTTCCAGATTCGCAGCCCAAGCCTACTGATCGGTCACTAGACCGATCAGGATGTGGCGTGATCGGTCTGGGGACCGATCAGAGCACCTCCTGACCGATCAAGCTCCAGCCTGATCGGTTATAGTGAGAAGCTCGCGACAATTGATCGTTCACCAGAACGATCTGAATAGTCTCCCTGATCGGTCACCAAACCGATCATGAGCCGAACAGAAAGGTTTCCAAAGTCTCTGTATGCTCCCTGATCGGTCACCAGACCGATCAGACATCACTGGATCGGTAACCAGACCGATCCATGAAGGAACTCCGTGCCAACTTCCCTGATCGGTCACCAGACCGATCCAGGCAAGGCCAAATCCACTCTAAGTCAAGAGAACAGGCTCCCAACCTTCTCTGACTCGTGCTCAGTCCCCCGGACCAAGACTCCATGCCCAGTTTCACTCACCGGGACTTCAACCTAGCTTCCCAAGCTTGGACCTGGCTTCATTCACCAGGATTTCATCCAACCTAGCTTCCCAAGCTAGGACCTGGCTTCCCAAGCCAGGATTTCATCCAACCTAGCTTCTCAAGCTAAGACCTGGCTTCCCAAGCCGGGATTTCATCCAACCTAGCTTCTCAAGCTAGGACTTGGCTTCCCAAGCCAGGGTTTCATCCAACCTAGCTTCTCAAGCTAGGACCTGGCTTCCCAAGACAGGGTTTCATCCATTCCGTGTCCAGTCCCCGACCAGGACTTAATCCCAATCATCTCATTAATCTAAACTAAAATTAGTGTCAACACCAAAACAACAATCAGGGTCAGATTGCATCAACAATCTCCCCCTTTTTGTTGTTTGACAACCCGATTTTAAGTTTTGGAATTTGAATCCAATTGTCTTAAATTTCAGAATCGTAGGAGAATCAGGATCCTCCCCCTACAACAGTTAAACTCCTAAACTTAACCAACCACACTCTCCCCCTTTGTCAAACACTGAAAAGGGTGTAGACCGGTTGTTAAGTCTAAACATACTCCCCCTCAAACCTAGGGGTTCTCCCAAAACAAATAGGATATGATTGAATTTTGAAAGCATATGACAACATATGATAAAGATAAAGCAAGATATAGCAAGCACATGCAGCATATGAATCAAGGAATATGAATAAAACAAGAACTAGTAATAAGCATGGAGTAGAAAGTCATACATGGAAATCGTCATATAGTCAGATGCAGAACATTGCATCAAAGCATAGTCAAGAACAACAGAAATCCAAAACAGACAAATAGTCAGATGCATAGCAATGCATCAAAGTATAATCAAAGACATCACCAAGTCATAACAGGCAAAACAGTCAGACCACAAATCATGAAAGCAAGATCAGAGTACAATCAAATCAATCCTCAGCAGGGTCGTCGTCAGATGTATCATCAATAGATATGAAGCTCCCTGGTGCAGTGTTGCTGGAGGGCGCAGCTCCAGAAGATGAAGACTGGTACAGATGACCAGCGGTCCAAGCGCGCCACTCCTCGTACCACGCCTCCTGCCGGGAGCGGACCCCAGAGACGTCGGACTCGATCGCGAGCAATTTGCGGTCGAAAGACTGAAACTCAGAGCGGACCTCCTGTCGCGAGAGCTCTATCATATGAAGATCATGCTGGATCGTCTGCTCCAGCTCCGCAATCTGCCAGCGAAGATCCGGATCCGGCTCATAGTGGCCCTCTGCAGCAGCGGGCGGCTCCTGATGAAAAGCCGGAGCTGCAGGTATCTGAACATGGGCCGCCCCAGGTAATTCCCCCAGACCTCTCCTATCCTTCCACCTCAGCCCCTGCGGTCCGACGATAATGCCAGACTGGGCCAACGTGCGTCGGCCAAGTCGGCAGTCCTGCCGAACCATCGGCACGATCCTGCCCTGTGACACGTCGATACCGACTGAATGAAGCCAGGCAGTAATGATATGTCCAAACGGCATGTAAACCGTCTGACGGTCGATCTGACTGTAGGTGATGATGGAGAAATAGATGGTCGCTATGATGTCAAAGTCTAACTGCCGATGCATCCCGTAGAGCATCAAGCAGTGGAATGAGCGAATCTCGGCTAGGGGCTTTGAGGTAATGGGCACAAGACAATTTGTTATAATCTTGAAGAGAACATAATCAGATGGAGAAAGACTGAGCGCAGCAAATGTGGGGAAATCACCAGTAGGCTCACCAAGACCCTTCGGCCTGGGATGGTGGAAAAAGTACTCGTAGATTGAGTCTGGAGTGACTCCATTGAAGGGAACTGGTAGAGGATTCGGAAGATAAGGGTAGAGCGGAAAGTCATTATCGGATCGTCGACAATCAAGAAACGCAGTGAAAGATGATAAATCAAAATTGAGGTCGATACTGGCCACTCGGGTCCTATACTCCGTACCCTCTCCACTGACCATGTTGTTATAAAATTCGGAGACTAAATCAAAATTTATTGGCCGCTCAAGGAAGAGAATGGATCCTAGCTCGTAGAACTTAATGATCTGGCGTACTGAAGGACAGTGTTCGTAAACAAACGCTCGGTCCACAATTCGGCAAGGTAGGAATTTGAAGGTTCGACTGTGAAAGAAAAATTCGAAATGAGCATTTTGAAATCTGTCATCAGAAGGAGGTTGGGGTCTAGGAGATGAAGAGGGAGCCCTCGATCGTGAGGTACCCTCAGCCGGTTCTTTACCCCTAGAAGATTTTCTAATGTTGGATAATTTTGATCACAACATTTAAGGGAATCAAATGAAGTCCACCACAAAGACAATGATAAAAAATAAATCAAGATTACGACATAAAAATTGGATTGATTAAATCATGATACAATGAATTGATCAAATACAGTGAAGGTCATGGCACAAAAATGACCACCATTAGGTAAGGGAAGGTCACGGCAAGGGCAAGGTCACGGTACACAATCACACAAAGAATCAACATGGTTAGCTTCCATAAATCGTGACTGATGAAGTAATCAACATGTTACAAACAAAACAAAAACTTACTTAGGGGACATATTGGTGAACGATTGTCTTGGAAAGAACACGTCTCAATAAGTTGGAAGAAGAGACTGCGCAGAGGATGAAGCGGCGCAGAGGACGTGCGCAGGAAGAAGAAGCTCACGCGGTGCCGGCCTTAAGAGAAACTCCAAAGATCACAGATCCACACAGGGAGCAGATCACGCCAAGCTTCAGCGCAGGAAGAGGAAATGCAAGAGGAGGAAACTGAGGAAGGTTTCACGCAGGTAGAAGACAAAGGTTTCGGCGCTTAGGGTCGGAGATGAAGTGGAGATGCGATTAAACGGGTTGGTGATCGGGAGATGAAGTGGAGATGCGATTGAACGGGTTGGTGAACCGATCACCAACCAAAATTTAATGCGACCGAACGGATCACCGTTCGATCCAGGAACGCCTAGACCGATCAGGCTCCAGCCTGATCGGTCTAGCTTGGTCCTGATCGGTCGGGTGACCGATCAGGCAAGCCCCTGATCGGTCTGTCGATCGATCAGGGAGCGAACAGTGAGTTTGTGAGGTTTTCTGTGACCCTCCTGATCAGTTGGTGGACCGATCACCATAGGGGGCCAGATCGGTCAGTGGAACGATCCAGGCCAACACAGAGTGATTTCTGTGATTAATCGAGAAATTGCTTGATCGGTCCTTTGGACTGATCAGACCTACTCCTGATCGGTCCGGTGACCGATCAGGCCACCTCCTGATCAGTCCGGTGACCGATCAGGTATCAGGAATTTTTCTGATATAATCAGAAACTTCAGTTTCAGACTTCCGAATGAATTCCGATGCGATTAGATGGGTATTTGAGGTGTTTTCTTGACTAGACTTGATCCCCTAACGAGAATCAAAAGTCCTTATGGATTTAACAACCTCTCCGTTGTAAAAACAAGAGCTCAATCAATGAATTCATAATCAATCAAAACATTCATCCAATTTGTAACAAGTTTGTATCAAAAGTTATTCCCCAAATTGCCCATAAAAGTGAATAGGAAAATTTTCCAGTATAGATGGAGAAATTTTCAATGTATTTCCATTGTTTATGATTCCCATTTACTTAACCCCAATCATCTAAATTCAAGATGAAAACCATTTCTTATAGGCATTAGATGTTCCTTAAATAGAGAAAATAGTAAGCACATCCCTAACTAGGAATGACCATGTGTTTGGAGCATCAAATATCAACCACCCATGTTGATAGATGCTCCCCCTCAATCAAAGCTATACAATTCTAAAGATAGAAGTTTTAGGTACCCAAATTTTGGGACCTAATGCATCAACAATGAATGATTTTGGCACCCAAGCCTTGATCATTTTCTTTCTACCTTTTCGAACCCTAGACACATGTTGTGACCTATTATGGGTTCTTGACATTAAAGATATGACACTAGGTTCTTTAGGTTGGTAACCCAAACCAACCTTGTTGTAAGCCGCCTTTTGTGAGTTTAAGATCATATCTAGGGTTTTGGAACTTGTTGAAAATTTCTCAAGAATATTCTTGAGATTTTCAATTTCACCCTTCAAGTCCTTATTTTCATCCTCAAGAATCTTAACATGCAAGCCATCAATATCATGGTTTTTAGGTGTTTTCAATTGTTCTATTTCTAATTTTAAAACCTTCACATTATTCTTAGATTTTTTAAGGATGTTTGTCAAGCAAGCTATTGTTCTATAGCATTTATCTAGTTCGGGAGATATAGTAAGAGTTTACTATGACATCCACTCCGGTGTTCTCAGAAATATATTTAAAGTATACCTTAACGAATGTCGGTTTGTTAACGTTTCTCCAAGATTCATGAGTTTGGTGATGAGCTCCTTAATCTTTGTGTATAGTTGTGCCACTGACGGACCCAAAGTAGATGTCACGAATGTGGGTCTCAAATTTAAATGTGTATGAAATGCTGGAAACCCTTTTTGCAATCAAAAATATGAAAACGTAGTAAAGGGGCCACAGGTCGTATTTTTTCTCGGGACTAGTTGATGTTGTGTGATTCGAGCTTGTATTTATGTGTCGTTTGTGAATTTTTGGATTTCGAATGTGATTTGGGTTTGGGTTGCAAGCATGAAATGAAATGGCAAGGTAAAGAATAGAATTTCAACTAAATGCACTAAACAAGTGATGTAGCTAAGAAATTCAACCAAGAGAAAACCTACTCAACCAAGGTAGCTAAATCGAAATTAAAAGGGAACACAATGGATATTAAATGTAATCTTGATGCTAAACAATGTATAAGTGCAGGGATGGCAAATTTTGGAAACAAACAAGCTTAACACAATCAAAAGCATGCGAAATTTAGAAATCAAACAAACAATTCAACTCAACTAGCTATAATTTTTTTTTTGGAAGCCAACCTCTGCAAACAAAATTCAGACATGGATGGATGCAAACTTATTGATTTCAAACACAATCATATTCCACAAAAACAGGTTAAATTCGGATGCAAATAGGTCCAAAACAGTGGCACTCAAGCTAAACTCTTTGTGCCAAAAACTATCACCAAATTTAAGAAATCAGTAAACTTTCAACTCAATTTTATTTAAGCTGATTGGTTCAATTGGGAAGCAAGGCTATTAGGAAAGAACTAAGCGAGACTAAGGCAAGGAATTGAGAACTGAAATCAGAACTTGAGAAACAAAAATTCAGAAACCGAATGGCTGAAATTAAAGATGCAGAATTGAAAGGATTAGCTACAGATTTTTTTCCGAAATGGATCAAAGGCTAAGCTAGATAATGCAAACTAAATTCAAGTAACTAATCTAGGTACAAGGAAACTTAAACTAGCAATTACTTGACAGAAACTAGTGTAATGGAATTGAAACTACTAATATGCAGAAACTCAGCTTGGCACGCAGCAAAGTAGTTGGCACGCAATAATGTAAACAAAAGTAAACTGAAATTTAACTCAATTGATCACTAAACAAGTTCCTCAGTTACTTAACTTGAAGATTTAAAACCTAATGAAGCTCAACAATTCAGGAAACAAACTCGAACAGCTGCTAAAGAAAATTTCAGAAACATGACAGATTGCGGCAGAAACGAAATCTACAGCTAAAACAGAATTTAAACTAAAGAAACTACTCCTCGATCCCTTCCCGAGCTCAAAATCTTCTTGGTCATCAAGCAAGAGCTGGCCTCGAACCCCTAAGCTCAGCAAATTAGTGGAAATCAGCCTCAATCCTTCAATTCTGCTCAAATTGCTTCAACTGGGAGAATTCCGATCCAACTCTTCAATCTCAGTTTGTGGAGCTGCGATGATGATTTGGAGAAGACCTGAGCTCACCTGAGAACCCCTACAAGTGGCTCAGATCGTCGGAAAAGGATTATGGCTGAGATTTCAGTGCTCGGACCACAGATGATGCCGAAACCCTCAAACACCTCTGTCCGGATGAAATTTGAGATGAATTTTGGATCGAAACTGCCTTCCAAGGATTCAGATGATGATCTAAGGATGAAATCGAGGTGGTCACGCCTTCTTGGATGAAGAACTTGAAGAACTGCGAAGAACAAACGAAAACGATGAAGAACGGCGAAGACGCGACGAGGAGGAAGCTGCGCAGAATTTTTCCTTAAGTAATTAACATTGGACGGCTCAGATTGATTTGAGGAAATCCAACGGCTGATCTTGCTCTGATTTAAGCCAAACTTTGATGATGATGATCAGGGGTCAGGATCTGCCTCGTGGTAGCTCAGATCCTCCAGATGTGTAACGGATGGTCCAGATCACCCTAATCTTTGAATGGACGATCTAGAGCCCTCCGAGCTTGATCCAACGGTTGAATGAGCTCTGATTGGGATGAAACCTTCAGATCTTGATCAGAGTGCTTGATCAACCCTAACCCTAGCTCGGATTGCTTCAGATGGTCCCGGATGGCTCAGATCTAGCCGCTTTTGAATCGGATGACCCAGATTTAATCCTAATCTTGATAACTCGATCCGGGTCACTTCCGACTCAAGTTTGACTCAATATGCCCTAGGTCCATAAACCTTTCATGCCTACAAAAATAGATCAAGAATTTAGTGGCCAAATAATCCAAATATGTGTAAATTTGCAATTAAGTCCAAAATAAGAGGAAGTTCTAAAACCTAGGGCAATTTCACAATTAAGCAATAAAAACATAGGTCAAACATGGATTTTAGCAACTCAAATAATCAATAAAATGGTACTTATCAACTCCCCCACACTTGAGCTTGAGCGTCTCGCGAAACCACTAAGTATGTATCCCTTAGGTTTTCTAAAGCATAATTAGAAGCAAATGAAAAGAAATTACCTAAGGTTGTCAATTCTCAAAAATCTAAGCTCTATGGATTAGTATCTTATCCTTAAATCAACAGCTTAGCCTTTTCATCTATCATGAGTCATTGAGATGAATTCAACTCACTAGCCTTTCAAGGAAAATTTTGGTGGCTCTCTCCTTAAGTTCTAAGTTGATGATGGAAGTGGAGCTCACTCAAACACACATGCTTCTTGCACTACCATAGGCTTGCTTATTATCTAATCTCCACCATTATTCATGATTAGGATCAACATCTACAAAAACAAATGAAAACATAGAAAATGGTAAAGAGTGGAATAAAAGTCAAGGAAATAGAAAATTGATGAAGTGGAAGACTTGAGTGCTCAAGAATGTTTCCAATGTGCTTTGCCCCTCTTGTCAGTCCTCTAGTGATATCAAAAATGTGGTGAAGTCAAACTTGAATAATCTCCTTGGATTTGGATGAAGAAACCTTCCTTGGTTCAATGTGCCAATTTCCCATTTACGTGCCAATTTGTCTCTTCTCTTTTCTCAATTCTTCAAACTGTTTTCTCTTGTTTTTCTCTTCCTTTAGTTTCGGCTACAAACTTTCTCCTTTGTTCTCATTCGGTTCAGTCATGTTGTGTCGTGAGCTTCCAAGGTACTTGCTGTTTTTAGTTCCCAATTTTTTTTTCTTCTTATCTTTAGCTGCATTATTTTCTATTTCATGTTTCAATTTCCACTCCATGCAGCTAATTTCAGAACTTGCCATTCTTCTTGCTTAGCAACAGTTAGCATCAATTGACAATGAAAAGTTTCAGCCACTACACTGCAAATTGAATTCAGTCACTGCACTTTCAGCTCAGCAGCATTACTTTCAGATCTGTCCAGCATTTTTTTTTCTTTTCAATTCAAAACTCACCTCAGCTGCATTCGAACTTCTGATCAGTAAGTTGAATTTCCTGCCTCAGCTCAGAATTTTGATGATTGCAGTCAATCGGATTCCTCTTGACACAAAATTGCTTGGGTCTTCAATTCATTTACTTAACTTCTTCAAGAATTCTGCACTTCATCAGTTTACCATTAGAAATTTGGCCCAGATTTTTCTCCATTTGTTCCCACTTTGGCAAAGACTTCTACATAGATTTTCAGCATTCAATTCAGAATTCAGATTTAGCCTTCAGATTTCGCACTAGGCAGCAACAAATACATTACAGTTCAGAATTCCCAGCTCCAAATTTCACAGCTCCTTCTCAGCTCATTCGAATTTGGCTTGTATCATTCATCAGCTCTAAAATTCAGCACTCGGCAGATTCTATGATCAGCCCTGCATTACTGAACCTGCTGCAATTGCTTCAGATTCTGCTGCAATTTTCCTGCTTTTTTTCTCTTTTTTTTTTCAATTTAGAATTCACTTCAGATTCCATTCAAACTTCTGATCAGTGAATTAGATTTCTAGCTCAGATTGTGTTCAACTCCACTTCACTTATGGCTTCCACCTTAGCACAGAATTTTTTTTTTAATTTGTTAACTGCCCAGCTTAAGTTCTTAAACTGCTTTGTTTCAAATTTCAGCACCATGTACTAAATTTCAGAGTCCAAGATCGTTCAGTTCCTCATTCTTGCACTTCTCGGATTTCTTAACAGCAGTAGCATCAAATGGACATGGAAGATTTAAATACTTCAATGAATGAATTGATACACTCCATTTTTCAGCAATATATTTTCTTGGTCACTGCACTTTACTGCAAATGTCTTTTCTCTGTTTTTTTTCGAAATCCAATCAACCACCTCCTTGTGATCAGTAGTGGATGGCTCAACAATTTATGGCATGTTCATGTACTCAATTTCCGGATGAATAGCCCTAACAACCAATTTCAGTTTTCAAGTTGGTACAAAACTGATTTTGTGGTGTCTCAATTTAAGTCCTTCATGCGTTTCAATTCTGAATTCTTCCCAATACAGGTTCAACAACACCTCTTCACAGATTTCATCAGTCTTGCAGCTATCTTCGAACTCAGCTTGTAACATTGGATCAGATTTGGTCAGCTTCACATTCAATCCTTCAAGATTATTCAAAATTTCAAGCTCTCCCTTGCTGCAGTTCAGATTTTCAGCTTCTTTTCAACTTTGCTCAGCTCTGTTCAGTCTTCAGAGTAGCTGTTTGATGCAGCTGTAGTTCATCTTGATACAAGGTTTACTGATTTTCCTAGCAAGGTACAGCTGCAAGTCTTTTCCACTTAGCTCAGATTTCTCTTCTTCTTCAACTGAATTTACTTGACATAGAATTTCTGCACTTGTTCTCAAACCTGTCCAACTGCCATTCAACATCAAGTGAGCTGGCCGAAACATGCTTCAAGTAGCAGAATTTTTTTCTTGGCAAAGAAATTTCTTTTTTTTTTAAGCAATGGCATAGAATTTTTCCTTTGTTGGTGTGCATTTTTTTCAGATTTTTCCATTTCTTGCCACTTGGATCTTCAAAGTATGATAAGGAAGCTCGATCTCCAGTTGCTTCCATCTCTTTTGCTCATTCTTGGCACCAAATTCAACTCAATATGTAATTGTTTCCATCCTTCCATTGCAAAAAATTTTTCTTTTGGATCGAAATGCCTCCTTGATACAAAACTTTTCGAAAACACTAATCACCTCCCCCACACTTAAATCTTTGTCTGTCTCGGGCAAAGTAGCATCAAGAAAACATCCCAAGCAAACAAATCCCTAGAGAAATGGGGTTAAGAGTAGGAAAATAGAAAGGAAAATTGAAAAGAGTATGTATCAAGTATGATCATTGCTAAGAATAACATGGAAAAAGGGAAACAATTTGATTAGCCTTCATAGATGTGATCTAATCATTGAAATATGGTTTTGAAAGAACCTAAGCAAGTTCTAGAGTACAATAACATATGTGTGTCACAAACATAAGGCTAATTCTCACTAGGTAAAAATAATTCATCTCAAGTCATCAATTAAGAATCTAAGGTAAAATAGTACTCAAGCATCCAAGATTTCATCCATGAACTCAAACCCTAAGTTTCGACAACCAAATTTAATTTATTTTCAAAAGACTCTAAAATGCTATGGAGATAACCTAGAGGGATACATTTATTCCTAGTCATGCAAGAAAAAGTGCTAAAACAAAAGACATGGTATTTACAATGATTTTTATTCATGTCATGTTTCCTAAGAATTTATTATCCACTACTTACTTTAAAAAGAGAAACATTTATTCCTAGAAACATGAAAATGATATGTACAATAAATGGTAGAGAAAGTGAACTCCCCTTAAGTTGGGTAGATAGCTTCGTTCATGTCCAACCCATCCACCTCTAGCTCCTTTAGTTCTTCAAAATACTTTTTGAGCCGGTGGCCATTAACTTTCCAAATAAAACCATTAGATGCATCTTGAATTTCCACAACACCATAGGGAAAAATATTAGTTACAATAAATGGACCATCCCACCTTGACCTTAATTTACCTTTTATCAATTTGAGCCTTGATTTGTACAATAATACCTTGTCACCAATTTGAAAATCTTTCTTCACAATGTGCTTGTCATGGAAGTTCTTGGTCTTCTCCTTGTAAATCCTTGAATTTTCAAATGCTTCTACCGAATTTCTTTCAAGTTTTGAGTTGCAATTTTCTCTCTTCCCCCGCCTTGGTAGCATCAAATTACAAGCTTTCACCGCCCAATATGCCTTGTGTTCTATCTCCACGGGGAGGTGACAAGCCTTACCATAAACCAAGCGGTAGGGCGACATGTCAATCGGTGTCTTGTATGCTGTTCTGTAGGCCCAGAGTGCGTCATCTAGCCTCTTGCTCCAGTCTTTTCTAGTGGGTCCAACTGTCTTCTCTAAGATGGATTTGATCTCTCTGTTTGAAATCTCAGCCTGCCCATTTGTTTGGGGATGATAAGATGTAGAAACTTTATGTGCCACCCCATATCTGCTAAGCATCGCCTTCATGTGTTTGTTGCAAAAATGAGATCCTTGGTCACTGATTATTGCTCTTGGAATGCCAAACCTGCAGAAAATGTGTGACCTAACAAAACTACAAACAACAGAAGAATCATCAGTCCTGGAGGGAATGACCTCCACCCATTTTGAAACATAATCCATAGCAAGTAAAATATACAGATAACCATAAGATGCAGGAAAAGGTCCCATAAAATCTATCCCCCAAACATCAAAAATCTCACAGTAAAGCATAGTGTNACCTAGCCCTCCAAGCTAGGATTTTCCACCCTAACCTCCAGGTTAGGATTTCTCCACACCTAGCCCTCCAAGCTAGGATTTATCAAACATAGTCCCACTAGGTATGCCTAGTCAACGACCAGGACTTAAACCCAATCATAATCATAATCATCAACCTAAACTAAAATCGATGTCAACACCAAAACAACAATCAGGGTCAGACTGCACCAACAATATCTTCTTGCGGAATAAACATAACTAACATGACACATAAATCATGAACTCAGGAAAACTCATAACATTCTATTGTTTAGAGCTTGAAACATTAACAAACTCATCCCGAAGGATCTCATTCCACTGTTCCGCCGCCATTGACACAAACCATCCATCTTTTAGTCTCCTTGCCTTACATCCTTTCTTTACCTTTATCTGCAATAAAAGGATGCAAACTATAAGCAAATTGCTTAGTAAGTAGATACCTATCTCACAAAACATGCATTCAATATAAAACCTGTTCATGCTCACTTTAAAAACATGTGTAACTGAAAATGCTATTCTCTAACATGAAAAATGCTCATGAATACATTTGTAACAATTGCTTGCATTTGAAAACTTTGCTTGAACTGAAAATGCTTAACTTGCTTGAAATAAAGACTTGCTATGGAAAACTTGAAACTTATATTCTTATACTTCATATACTTCAAAATAACAAACATTCTCCTTTGGGCCCGGCATAGTACCAATGCGCGCATCCCTAATAGGTTTCGGGGTAGCTAGCCACCGAACCCTAATAGAGCGTCTACTAGCTTGCCTAGTTGGGCCTTGCGCCCGTGGGCCTTGTGCCCGGTACATGCCGCTTAAAAGTAATATACTTAACTTGTACTCATGCTTATACATTACATGCTTAAATCTAGTACATATCTTGCACATAGAAAGTAGGGTTCCAAAAACTTGCTTTTGGGATATCTTAAAGCCTTGGTCTTGCACTTCTCAATGCACCTTGCATGCCATAATCCCAAAACTTGCTTATGGGCAAATCAAGACCGCAGTTTTACTTTGTACTTCCATCGAGCACCTTGCGTGCCAAAAACCCAAAACTTGCTTTTGGGCAAATCAAGATCTTGGTCTTGCTATACTAAGATCACATTATCCAAAGACTTAGAATCATGTTTAGAATCACACGAAAACTACTTTTATTGCAGATGAGTGATCTACTTACATCCTTGTGCTTCTAAACTTACTATCCGGCGTAGAATCTTCTTCCTTGCGCAATCTTCCAACCCTTGGCCCTAGGAGAGAACCATAGTTTCCTCTTGGTAAGAAACCCTAACTCTCCTCTCTTGGTTTTCGCAGGGAAGAAGAAGGAGGAGAAAACCCTTGGTTTTCTCTCCTTTCCATCCTTTATATATTAAGTGGAAGTTGAACGATCTCCCATAAAGACGCTTACTATTACTTATCTAATATCGGTTCCATATTTTAGCAAAATGATTATTATCCTTGATGGAAATTTGAAACCAACCTGAACCGTGGGTCGTAGGTTTGAGCCCTTGCTCCGACCCCTTTAAAAGAAATTTTGTTTATTTTGAAAAAAATTCTGAAAAATTCTGGTGTTACAAAATAACTTGTTTATGTATATATATTTTTACAATAGAATATCTTTGATAATTATAACTACTACCATATTGAATATTACACGAATAACATTCTATTATATTAGAGTAAAAAGTGATATCGCTCATTCAAGTGGTCCAATATTATCAATCCCATAATAAAAATATAGGCTTATAAATAATTATGAAGGATATTTTATTCTAGTACAACGACACTTTATATAGGAGAGGTCAAAATAACATTATATTATAGTAACTATGAACGATAATTGCTACAATATAGACCTATCATCTTTGGTCAATTATATTGTAATAGTTATAAATCACAGTTATTGAAACATAAATACTTCACTTCTAATCAATATTGATCTATATTAAGTTATGCTAACTATTATTCATAATTGTTACAATAAGTAATAATGGTTCATAACTTCAACAATTGTCTAACAACTACAAACTTATAACTACTAAAAAGTTGTAACAACTATAATTTTATAGATGCTATAATTATATAACAATTATTATCTGTAGTTGTTGTAGCAATTATAATTCATAGATATTATAATAGTATCAAAAATAAATATATTTTCAAGAAAAAAATGAGATGAGGTTGAATGAGATGCTATTTTGATAATAAATAAAAAAGATACAAACACAAATATGAACAATGTAAATGAAATAATTTACATGAAAGAAACTTTTCTTTGAACAATTTGTAATTGTTTTAGGATACATCCTGAGATTTGAAAATACAACAACACTATCCTCTAAAATCCTCTAAGAATCAACAACAAAAAAACTCTATGGAATCGTTCTTTTATAACCTTCGGAAATATTAATTATCTCCTATTAGTCGTCTGATAGCACCCATGAATCGATTGTTCCACTTAATTTGAATATGCAAAATGACTCTTACAAACTCAACTTCACCCATAATAATGATGGTTACTGTTTATCAATCAACTGATGTCAAATCAGTTGAGTGTAATAGTTAAATTATAAACATTCTGTTCGCTCGAATAACAGCAATACTCGATTGAGCATTTCCATCAATCAACTTATGACGATAATCAAGTTCCCAACTTGAATCAAGAACCTTCTATTCACTATAACAGAGTCAACAATCAACTACTACTATTTATTAATCGATTGATCCCAATCAGTCGAGTTGATTAGCTAGTTTTAAACTTTCTATTTGCTATTACAGTATCATCAATCGATTGATCAAATCCATCAGTTGACTGATTACAACAAACCCCTTTAACCCTATCAAATCCCAAATTCAGAGCTTAGGATTGAAACTCTATAGCAGAAACTATTGTTCACATTAGTCGACTAATGCACTCCTCATAGTATTGAAAATACTATTCAGAGTGTTGAAAATATTGTTCAAACTAAATTTTGTTATGCAAATGAAACCTTATGTGTAGGCCCAAGTAAGGTCAGCTAGAGGGGGTAAATAACCCTACAAATCAAATCTTAATCTTTTGTGGTTGCTTAGCAAAGATAAACACATTAGTTGAACAAAATAAAAATCAACAACATAAAAGAAAGAGACTGAAGTTTTATTGGGTTTAACCGTGGAGGTTGCTAATCCAAGGTGGTTGAAAGCTAGACTAATATGTCCTTCGTTGAAGGTGGAGAAGTCTCTTACAGACGCTGAAAAGCTAGTATAAGATATGAAAAATGAATAATAGTTGTTGTATCTAATTTCTAGCTCTAGGGGTTATTTATAGTCCAACAATCAAATGTTACCATTGTTGACACGGCGCTAGAGGCGCCTCCAATGTGATCTAGAGCGCCTTAGTTGGATAGAGTTTTATCCACACGGCAACGACTATCCATCCCATTCCAAACACCGAGAACAGATCTGGGTGCTTGGAATGCGGGCGCTTGGAATGGTTCTAGGCACTTGGGATCCCAACAGCTATAAAGGTTCCATGTGCATGGAATTCGGGTGCCTAGAATTGGCCAACCTCAGATTTGATCGACAATCTCCCGGTCTCTTCGGTAATGCTCCGGCAGTCCTGAGTTGGGGTCACCCAAACGCAACTTTAACCTTCTCCTCAAGCAAATTTCCTCCGCGACTTCTTGTCCCACGAACGTCATGCATGTGTTGGTGCAAGTTGCATCAATGATGTCATCCTGTAAGTGTTTTAATGTTTGACAATACACTTAAGTCAGTGATACATAGAACAAGGGAGGGTGAGCAAAGGAGGAGTAATCTAAGTGGAAGAAAAGTCCTAGTTAACCTTGGCACTAAGACCTGGTGAGTGAAGCTGGGCACTAAGTCCTGGGAAAGGGTTGGACACCGAAGACCTGCTCGGAAGGTGGGCACTAAGTCCTGATCGAGGATTGAGCACTAAGTCCTGGCAAAGGGCTGGGCACCGAAGACCTGCTCGGAAGGTGGGCACTAAGTCCTGATCGAGGATTGGACACTAAGTCCTGGCAAAGGGCTGGGCACCGAAGACATGCTCGGATGGTGGGCACGAAGTCCTGGTCAAGGATTGGGCAAGAAGACCTGGCCAAGGGATTGGCACCGAAGTCCTGGTCGAGGACTGGGCAAGAAGACCGACCTGGCTGACGGTTGGGCACCGAAGTCCTAGACTTAGGGTTTGGGCACGAAGTCTTGGTCCGAGGGACTAAGCAACTTAGCTGAGCGATGACTAAGGACAGAAGTAGAGATGGGTCAGGGTTCGGACGTCTCGAGATCCGAGAGTATCGGAAGCTAAGCTAAAGTCCACCCGAAGGACTGGGTGGCAACCGTCTCCTGAAAGGAGTAGGTGAAAGGCACGTTCTCGGGGGTGGGAACTTACGTTGGTTCGACCTAGGGTTTCGTGGAAATCCGAAGTCTGAACCAAGTCCTTAAGGCTAATATTGTATGTATTTTTTTAGGCTAATATTGTATGTATATTTGCTTTGTGTTTGTGTATCTTGCAGGTACCAAGAACCGGAGACAAAGCAGGCAAGAGGCTGGAAACCAGCCAACGCAGGCGCCCCTATTGATGGGGGCACCCAGATCAAAGGGTAAAACCCAGTGTTGGGTTGAAAGCCTTGAAGCCAGGTGCCCAGTATGATGGGGGCGCCCAAGCCAAAGAAGAAAAGTTGCAGTTTCGTGAAGTAAGCAGAATAGGCTTCTATTCAGGCACCCGGGATGATACGGGCGCCCAAGTTGAAAGCTGTATTTGCTATTTCGAGGTCGAAACACAGATAAGCCTTCACTCAGGCATCTGGGAGGTCCGGGGCGCCCTGGTCAAAGGTTTTATCAGCTGCGACGAGTTCGGCGCGGGGATAAGGTTTGACCAAGTCTATAGGGGCGCCCCCAACGTATCAGGCGTCCGTATGAAGCCTATAAAAGGGGCTTCGACCCCTCTGCTTCAGATACAACTTTCCAGATCCTTTCTGAACACTCTCACCGACGACAACGCGCTAAAGAAGAGGCTCTATGACTGGGAGGCTCCAGGAGGAAGTGCGCGGCACTTCGGAAGTCCAGATCGGCCGAGCTTCAGACTTTGTTTTGTTTGGTTTGCGTTTATTTAATTCCGCACTTAATTTTCTATATTATTGCTTGTAACTATCAACTGTAAGACGAGTTTTCTCCGCCTCCGAAAATTCTGGAAAGGAGACCAATAGTGGACTAACGCCGAGTACATAGACCTTGGACGTACTGACCCAGGGGGGTCGGGAACCAAGTAAATAAATCTCGCGTGTCTGCTGTATTGTTATTTCTTTTTCTGTTTTACTTTTCCGCTGCACTAACGCTCTGAGTCGAGTACGAACGAAAGTCTTACGAAGTTTCAGAAGATTTTTCAAGGGTCGATATTCACCCCCCTCTATCGACGGCATCGGTCTTACAAGTGGTATCAGAGCCAGGCCGCTCTTCACCGGACTAACCGCCGACGGAGCAACGACGCCAAGAGTTGAGGGGGAGCCCAAGGGTGAATCAGGTACATTTTAATTTTAGATGTCAAATTTTAAATTCCATATTATTTGCTTCATGTGCAGGGACAAAGGGCACTATAAAAATCAGTGTCTTACTCGTAAAACTCAGTCTACACCATCGGCGGCAAAGGAGGCACCAGCGCCAGGAGTCCGGAGGGACAAAAATCACATCAGATGCTTCAAATGCGAGAAGTACGGGCACTACAAGAACAAATGTCCGGCAAAGGTACGTAGAATTTACGTTCCGAAAAGTTTCAAAATTCTTGCACTAGTTTATGTAAATAATGTAGACAATTTTTCTGATAAATTAGAAATATTACACAGTCAAATAGATATCTTGTATGATCAGTTAGAAAAAGTAAATAATTCTAAAATATCAGAAATCAACACATTAATTCTTAATGTTAACTAAATAATTTCCAAAGCTAATTCTGAAATTAATTCTGGATTTATCTGAACTTTAATTCGGATAATTTCGAATTCAAATTTGAAAATCCTAAGGATAATTTCGAATTCAAATTTGAAAATCCTAAAGATAATTCCGAATTCAAATTTGAAATCCTTAAGGATAATTCCGAATTCAAATATGAAAATCCTAAAGATAATCCTGAATTCAAATTTGAAAATCTTGAGGATAAAGATGATTTTTCCAAAAATATTTCTGAGGATAATTTTGAAGATAGTGGATATAAAATCTCCTTAGATAACAACTTAATTATTTTCCTGAATAATCCTGAAATATTAACTAATGACCCATATTACTCCACCTATGTTGAGGATATTGAAAGATCTAATTTTGTGGAGGAGATGGAATTTTCTAAGATCAAGACCATAGTTAATAAAAATCACAAAAACTCAAATAAATCAGAATTATTAGAAAAACTTGAAAGGATAAACAGAGAAGAAATAGTGGATGTCACGCCCCGAGGAGCCGCTCGTCCGATACTGACCGGACAGCAACTCCCTCGTCCCAGCGGACAATTCAGATGACCAGACCCCCACGACTATCTCAGTCGGCCTGTACCGCAGCCTATAGGGCTGGAACAAGCGACCGTATAATGAGCAAAACGGAAAACGACGATAAAGTTGCGTACCGGTACGACTTACGACAACCGCAAAGCACAAGGCCTCCATGGCTCACAAAAGTACAACTATACCGCCGTATAAAATGGCAAAATCAAACACGAATATAGCAGCGGAAAAGTAAAGTAAAAGAAACAGAAAACGGGTACCAACATGTACCACCAACAAGGTAAAAGAGACATCCCGGAATTATCTCGAAGAAATACGCGAACTGGGACAGGCTGCCGGGCACTCTAGTCGATCATCCTGAAATAAAAATAGGGAGCTAACGGGGTGAGTCCTAAGAACTCAGCGAATACAGACTGATATGCACAGGAAGAAAATAATAGCAGTAAGTCATCGTCTATCTATCTATCATAATACTGATGATAACTGCAGTAAACAGAAGTGCAAAACTGAACCATAAGCTGTAAAGGCACCACATACCTACCTGCGTCGAGCTAAAACCCAGTAGTATGCATGTCAACCAAGTGCAACAATCAAGTGCAACAATCACAATCATATGCATCAATGCACAGTATGCTCATGATGCAGCATGGGTCACCCTTGACGCCTTGGTCAATAATGCACACGCGGGACCATATGGGTAGGGCTCTGACCTGGTCTTCCCTGCACGAACAGACGGTCAATAATGCACACGCGGGACCGAATGGGTAGGGTCAGAGACCATGAACGTACCCCGCCATCGGGGGGAGTAACGTCCTAAACGCCCCTCACTATCATCGGATAGGTAGGGGACCTGCTGCAGCGCCGGGTACCGCCAACGGGGCTGCACGACAGGTCATGTGGCAGGTCTGACGACCCATCTCAACCACTAGGGGAGTCAAAGGTCGCCTACATATGCCCCTACATGAGTAGCAAGTACGACGACCCATCTCAACCTCCAGGGAGTCAAAGGTCGTCCCCTATGCTACGTGCAACAATGGTGCATGTCACTATCCCATGCATCATCCACTATATCTAAAACCCAGTAGTATGCATGTCAGCCAAGTGCAACAATCAAGTGCAACAATCACAATCATATATGGTGCGGTGAATTTGGTGTTAGCTGCGTAACACCTAAGAAATTCGACCATAATCGGTGGAGGTTATCGAGGACGGGCTTCAAGGGGTAGACCGTTGGTTGTCAAGCAAGGGTGGTTACGATCTGACCACCAAGCCAGTCCATGTGATGGTTCATTGGCACTAGAGACGACGAGGTTGTAGTTATCTCCTCGTCTCCGGGCTAGCGGTTCTAGCACGTGGACGTTAGGGTTTCCTATTGTCACCGGGTTGTACTGATGGCAATGGTAGCCTTAGCTCTCGGACGTTTCTGTAGTTCGAAAGTTTCGGACGCATGCCCGAAGGAGTGTTCTAGTGCTTCCTATGGTTTGAAAATTTTCTGACCTATTTACGGGGGAGCTTCCTTGATTGTTTCATTTATGAGGCAAGTGAGGCTCACCGTTCTTGGTTTCTGTGTTTTGCAGGTAATACTGTAGATACAGAGACTTAAGGCACTCCTGTTGGAGGACCGATATTGGGAAGGATATCGCAAAGGTTGAGGTTAGATATCTGTTATGTTGGTAGATGAAGGATGAACCTTAGGGATCCATTGGGTTATATTAGACGTTTCCAATTTATGATTGGAAATGGGAATAAGTATTAAGGACCTTGTCGGGGATTTATTCAGACTTTGGAGGATTTATTGCGCTCGTGTGTGATGGACTTTGGGGGCAGTTGGGAGGACCATTTGCAGTTGGTGGAGTTCGCCTACAACAACGACTTTCATTCGGCGATACAGATGGTACCGTTTGAGGCGTTGTACGGTAGGGCGTGCAGGACACCCACCCTCTGGGATGAGGTCGGTGAGACTTAGCTGCTGGGATCAAGGTTCGTAGAATCGCGATCCTACACAGGATCGATTTGGGGTCAGGATCGGATCGGTCAGGATCGGATCGTAAAATCGTACGATCCTATCAAAAACCCTTAAAATGAAAAAATATACAATTTTTATTAACACTATAATGAAAATAATCACGTTTAACTTCAAGAATATTCTATTTATTACAAGATGATCCAATTTAATTGTCAACCTATTAGATAATAGACATCTAAAGACTCATCATTTTAGAAAAAAGATATAACATAATATTATTAATCAAAAACTAACTAAAAAATAATTAAATAGATATTTAAATAATCTTAAAACACTAACACTAACGATGTAAAAGATAAAAAAATAATAAAAAAGATTAATAATCTTCTGGGCCTCTGAAAAGGCTTTAAACAATATTTTTTGGGATTCAATCTTAAAACTAACTTGTAGATCTTTGAACGAGTTTCAATTTGATATATTATAGGTCACGTGGTTCAATCCGAGTCAAAAGTTATGACCTCTTAAAACTTTCATCGATCCTGTTCCGATTCTGTTCCGATCCTGTCCGATCCTATACGATCCTGTCCGATTCTGTCCGATCCTACCGATCCTGCAGCGATCCTGCTACAAAAACGATTCTGCGCGATTCTGGATCGTTTTCTGCCGTAGGATCGTAGGATCGTACGATCCTACGATCCAGGATCGCGATTCTGCAAACTATGGCTGGGATCCTAGAGAGTTCAGCACGAGGCAGAGATAGTTCGGACTGTCAGACAGAGATTATTAGCAGTGCAGGATCGCCAGGAAAGCTATGCTGACCGGAGACGCAGACCCATAGAGTTTGCTTCGGGTGATCATGTTTTCCTTCGAGTTTGAACCGCGAAAGGGGTGAAACGTTTTAGTCTCAGACGTGAGCTAGCTCCACGGTATATTGGTCCGTTCCAGATTCTGGAAAGGATTGGAGCTGTAGCTTATCGCTTAGCACTTCCGCCGTCTTTGATCGACGTCCATGACGGGTTGCATGTATCCATGCTGAGGGGTCATGTGCTAGATTCACACTCGTATTATCCGAGGTACTTGTTTCACTCTAGTCTGACAGTACTTATGAGAAGGTATCTGTATGGATTTTAGGTTCCAGGAGCGTTGGTTGCGGACCAAGGTAATCCGCCTGGTTAAAGTCGGATGACAACACCATTCTGATGTCGAGACGACCTAGGAGTTCGAGGATTTTATTCGAGCTCACTACCCAACTTGTGTGAGTGAGGTACGGGTGAGTGATTCGTTCAGTATTTTGTACTGTTTGACTGTACCTAGCACAAGTGAAACGAAAATTTGGGGACCAAATTTTTATTAGTGGGGGAGAATGTAAAAATACAGAAAATTTTGAGGGACTAAAAAGTAAGATTTCGAAACTTGAGGGGGGTCTGTGAGAAAGATCGAAGAGGGAGGGGTAAAATGCAAGATTTCCTTGTATATATAAATTCTTCTTCTCCCCCTTGGCAGTTCGCAGAAACCCTCGCCGCCCGAGTTGTTTCTCTCTCTCTCTCTCTCTCTCTCTCGTGTCTTCATCTTCTCCGCTGAGATCGCCGGGTGTTTGACGGAGTTCTTCGTCTCCGTGTCCCTGCGAGCACAACAGGCTGAGATCGGCTTCTTCTTCCGGCGAATCGAAGGTGAGTGTAGCGGTTTTGCGATTTCGAATGCTTTCCGATCGTGGTCGGGATCTTGATTTGGGTGAACCTTCGTGTTGTGTGGATCTAGGGCACGGTTGGTGCTCCGATCTTCGTCTTTGACCTTCCTGAGACCGGGCGATCCTTTTCTTTGGGGTGATCCCTTCTCTCACGGTGGCCATCGCGAGCAAGCAAGACTGTCGGGCCTTCCTTTCAGATCGCAGCAATTTGACTGAGCCTAATTCCGATCTTGTGGTTGTTTCTCCTTTGTTGGGTTTGATTTGCGTTGATCTGCGTCGCCGGAGCAGAGGAGTACGCGCATACCAACTGAGGTAAACCCTACCCCTGTTAGTGATTGATTCGAATTCTCTTCTTTGTTGCTGTGAATCTGGTGGATGCAATTAGGTTTAAGATTTCTAGTTGTGCATGCTAAGATTCTGATATGTGCGAGTTTGGCTGATCGTGAGCTGTGATCGAGTCTAGGTTGTTGCTCGGAATTGGTTTCTGTGATCAGTGAAGTAATGGATTTGGATTGATTACATAGATAGCTCAGATTTTAGTTGTGGAGTCGATCTGTCGAATTAGGGGTTGTTGTAATTTTTGTGATTGGGACATGGCAGCGACGGGACTCCTCCAGACGACACGAGGTATATGACAAGTCTTAATTACCTCTTTTGTATCTACTCTCTAGTGTAGTATTAGACATTCGACATTCCTTATTTTGATGGGATTGTATATCGACTTATATTCTTGACCGGTAGGTACTCATAGATATGTTTTGGCTGGAAGACATGTAGTCGATCCGTTGTATTTGCAACCATGTTGGGAGTCGATTATAGGTGACTGGTTGACATGTTGCCGACTCGTCTAGGATGCAGAGAATGTTGATTCTCGAGTAGCACCGATATATAGTCGGAAGACGAGGGTCGAACCTGTCAATAACCTATCGGAGGTTAATGAATTCATGTTATAGAATTCCTGTCCCATACCAGTTGTATACTAGTATCAGTTGTCATCGATTGTGTGAGACATTGAGACTGCATATCGATACAGTGATGATTTCTCCTATATCAGGGAGTTTTAGACTTCTGGTTTGCTCGTGCTGAGTTAGGTGATCTAGAGAGTACGAGTGAGTACATGACCAGCATTGATGCAGGAAGTGTAGTACTAGCTATATACTATAACTGATAATAAAAGATCGATATAGCTGGAATATGAGTTTGACTTTCATAGATATATATCCTTGTGATATTTTGGTGTATATCATAGTAGATATATATCTCTTGAGTATCGCTTATATTTATGTATACTCTACCTTGGATAGGTTGGTTGGATATTTCCCGAGAAGGATTGGATATCGATTCCCATAATGTTAGGGTGGGTATCCATTGACTTGGAGGTAGCTCGATTGACACCTAGTCAAGTTTTTCCAAATCACCATTATGGTCAAGGTTGACTAAGGAGATGATCAGATGACACGTTGTGAATTCGATTGTATAGTGGAGAATATTGATTCTTCAATGGTACCGACTAATGAGTTGGGAATACCGTAGGGTCGCCAGCCTAGAGGGTTGCCTGCGGGAACCATAGAGGCGGGGTCGCTACATAGCCCAATTGGTACCAGGATTCATAAACTTTAGTACTTAGCCTGGAGGTCTAGAGTTCGAATCCTAGGGAAGGCAAAAATCCATTGGCCAGGGGTGGGAAGTACTTGTGAGTAACGACCGCCCAAGAGGTCGACAAAGGGGCCGCCAAATGGGATTTGGCCGCCCAAGGGGCCGAGGGCCGCTAAGTGGGCCGCTAGTTGGGCCGCCCAAGGGGTCAAGGGGCCGGGTCGTTACAGTGGATGAGTCAGAAATTTTCGAAATAATGAAAATTTTAAACTTAAACCCACAAATATTAATCAATCATTTCAACCTTAATTATTCAAATCTTAACTTAAATTAATTAAATCTTAATTAAATCAAATTCAATTAAATCTTAATTAAATCAAATTCAATTAAATCTTAATTAAATCAAATTCAATCCAATTAAATTCAAATTAATTCAATTCAATTCAATTAAATTCAGATTAAATCAAATTCAATTAACTTCAAATTAATTCAATTCAATTAAATTCAAATTAATTCAATTCAATTAAATTCAATTCAATTCAAAATCAAATTCAATTAATTCAATTCAAATCTTAATTAATTCAAACTTAAATTAACTTCAATTCAAATCTTAGTTAATTCAAACTTAAATTAATTTAATTAAATCTTAATTAATTCAAACTTAAATTAATTCAATTAAATCTAAATTTTTATTAATTCAATTATGTCACGCCCCCAGAGGCACATGCTTCCTCGAAAGTCGGGCAGCATCTCCCCTGTACGGCGGACAATATGAGGCATTTATACATGACATCTCACCAATAAAGCTCAAGCTCAGCCACAAGCGGCTGGCATCACAATAACAAATAAAAGACACACCACGCAGTTTATATCAATATAACAGATAACGGGTGGCTCAGCCACCATAAACATAAAAGAACCATAATCCAAAGAAAACATAAAAGTCTCTGATAATGAGAAAACCCGATAATGAATAAAATGTAACTACAAGTACTGAAAACGAACAACTAAACTGAATACCAAAAATACTAACTCAACTCGACACTGGGGACTGGCAACTGGATCCTCTCCTGGCTCCAAGAAATACTTCTACATACTGGTATGGTTTATCATGATTCACATAAAATACATATCCTAAAGTCTATTGAGTGCTGAAAACTTTGTAACAGTTATGCAATTGCAAGGCCTGTCAGAAACTTTCATGGTTGTTCTAAATGCAGAATATATCACCACTGCTGCTGAAATGTCGGGCATTGGTAGGGCTGGGTTTCTATTTATTGGAGTAGGATGCTAGATATCTAAACCGAGAAAAAGAAATGCAATGCTACTTAAAGTTCTTGTCTTTATTTTGTTCCGTACTCATGTTTTGTAAGGTTATATTTGTGCTTCCTTGAGATAAATTAGTCTGGAAGACTTTTGAGTTCTAATATAGTTTATGATATATGAAATTGGAGCAAACCTAGACTTGAGTTTGGTATGTGATCCAAAGGGAAGAGGTTCCTGATAATGGTGGAATTTCTATTGTCTTATATGTCTGTGGCTTGGGATGACTCTAGTCAATTGTAAGTGTAATGAAGGTTTTGTTTATCGTTTGATTTGGGAATAAATCTAATTTTACTCTTGATGATTTAGACTAGGCTCTAATTCATACATGGGAGTTTGATTTAGACTAAAGCACTTACCATCAGCCCTACAACACTTTTTTTTTTCTTGGTAGAGGTGGCTCACTTGGATTTGCATTCCTCAAGAGAAATATGTGTTTGACAAAATTTTAATTAAGTAATAACTAATGTCATTCTAGAACTATCTATCATGTATTGATAAGACAATCCATCGGATTTGTTACTGTTAAGTTGTTCTATACTTCAAAATGTATCAAATTCATACTATGGATATTGTTTATCTTTTTCTTATATGAACATGTTATGTTTATTTCTTTGTTTAAGATAGCATGTGTAAATGTTACTTGCTGCATTTTATTTAGTATAGAACCTTTACTTCTGTGCATATTAACTATGATTAGATGAATACAGTAAACACTATGCAAAACCAGAAGGAAACGATTAATCAAGGAATCAGAAAGTGGGAGGCATAAACTATACCATCTAAGCTAACAGATAGATGTGCTTTCGTAATAAGACCAAAACATCACTGACCCTACATGATCCAATTAAGCTTAAAAATTTACTGATTTGAAATTGTTGTTGGATTCAGATTTTTATAGTTTCACTCAATTCAAGTGTTACCTTAGTGAATTTGAGTAGCCATATTTCCGACATGTTCAACAAGTATTTTGCTTAGGTATGTTTGCTATTCAACTAAGCCAACATGTGTCTATATAACCATTAATAATGTACGGTATACAACGGATAGGATAATTATGAAAGATATACCTAACCAATTTACTTACTTGTCGCATGGAGAAGTCCGTTGCTGCCAAGTCCCAAAAATACTATCATACCGAACTATGTCAAGAAAATGACTCCGCGAAAATACAACCTAATCCGTAAAATACAGATAGACTTTGTAAAACAACTTCGTCAACTCTCAAGACAAAAAACTCCGCAAAATAAATAAATCTGTAACATACAGATTGGCCTCGTAAAACAACTCCGTAAACCCACAGACACCAAAACATCGCAAAACTTGGACGAACTGACGCACCAAAAACAACATCATAAAAAAAAAAATCCATAGATCCCAACGGAACTCGCAAACTTGGCTCTGATACCAAAAATTGTCACGCCCCCAGAGGCACATGCTTCCTCGAAAGTCGGGCAGCATCTCCCCTGTACGGTGGACAATATGAGGCATTTATACATGACATCTCACCAATAAAGCTCAAGCTCAGCCACAAGCGGCTGGCATCACAATAACAAATAAAAGACACACCACGCAGTTTATATCAATATAACAGATAACGGGTGGCTCAGCCACCATAAACATAAAAGAACCATAATCCAAAGAAAACACAAAAGTCTCTGATAATGAGAAAACCCGATAATGAATAAAATGTAACCACAAGTACTGAAAACGAACAACTAAACTGAATACCGAAAATACTAACTCAACTCGACACTGGGGACTGGCAACTGGATCCTCTCCTGGCTCCAAGAAATACTTCTACCTGCTATCTGAAGCAACAGAAAGGAAAGCAGGGGTGGTGAGTCCGGGTGGACTCTGCGGGTATATGAGTAGACAAATAAGCATGACATAAATAAGATAACGAAGTAGAGAATCAAAGGGTACAGTCCATAAGAAATATCAGATTTACCTAATCATGCATAACCAATATAATACGACATGGTATAAAATCCGAATAACGACTAAGCAGGTATAGAACAACTCAACAACAATAATATCAAGATAGACATGCATGTCATACATATGCAACAATCATAGCTCATATAAGTGCATCAAACACAAACAAATGCATAAAAGAAATACGTATGCACATGATGCAATGACATGTGTCACCCCTAACGCCAGTCAAGCCGTCAACACATCCCATCTGTGTGTCCGAGTGGGTAGGGCTGTGACAACTGTACCACTCCAACAACAACAATAACCAACAACAACAATAATACCACATAAGGCGTGGTTGAGTGGACAGGATGCTGGGGAGCCTACACTCCAGACCCCTATACCTAGGGGGAGCTATCACAGCTACAAAATATCCCTCAAAAACAAACAACGGTGAGGGTGAGCCACCAACAACTTATCCCTCTAAATACAACAGTGAGGGGTGTCACTGTCTGGCATGACAAGACAAACACTCGCACTCCAACCACTACCATGACAACATGTGGTTGAGTGAATCGAGCAACAATATGACTAACGACGGCTTAACCAAATGTAAGCCAACAGTCGTTAGTATGCAACGTGCAAGTATGGTGCATGATATACTATGCACGAACAACCGAAGAAACCACGATGCAATAAAATCCAACGAGTAAAACATGCATCGATACAACTAACCAGAAACCGAAATCCAACGATTATGCATCTACACTACTAGGTAGGGTATTTTCTAATGTCAAATAAACCTAATTGTGTTTTTATGAACTTCTAAGTGCTCGTGTACAACCGGCACTTTACAGAACAGAAAATCAATAGAGGACTGTACGGATACAAATTTGGAATACTCGAAGATCAACGAAGAATAAGTCTCAACAGCGATGTTTAAATAACGACAAAGAACAAGGTCAAGCAACCTATACGACATAAACTAGCCATGCTTTAAGGTAAAAGAACTACTCGAGTACAAAGGAGAAATACCCGCCTTAGAATTGTAGAACGTAACGAGAAGAACCTCCCACGATCGATGACGTGAGTCCAAGATTAAGGTCCTGTTAAATAATTAGAATTAAGCTATTTATACCATTAAATAAATTAGCTAAATAAATAATCAAACACGGTTGGAATAAATCTTAACTATAACACTTAAGTACATGTTAGTCCCTAAAATTCGTCTCACCTAATGATTAATCTCTATTAAGTCCAATACTACTTAAGTTCTCAACCATTGTATCCATATATAGATCCTCACAAATCTTATTGATCGAGTCAAATCCTAAGTATGAACCAAATTAAAACTTCCTCGCAGTAGCAAGTGAAAAAAATACAACATACATCAAAACTCTACAATTTCACTACTCACATAAACAATCCTAAAGCATAAACTTCACACCATGCCAAAATAGTAATTGCCTCAAAGATCTCTCATCCAACAGTTGTACTTAATTCACTTAATCTCCAGCGAATAAACTATCTCAACCATTACTGCATAAAACAATTTGTCACAAGCTTTCCAACCACGTACAAATGCAATTGCTTCCAACTAACTATCCTATCTAAAGAGAAAACTTCTTCCATTGCTTAAACTAGTACATAAGCGTACAAAGCACTGCTGAATCTACTAACCAAAAACGAAATTAACATCAACCCTTACCTACTGTGAAGTCCGGCCGGCAGGAATCAAGAAAATAAGAGAACGATCACCGCCGGCTCACTTGCTCGAAGAGGAGATGCCACCAGTGTTAGGCGACGCTACTCGCCGGCACACAACAAGAATCGGTCGGAGGACAGGTCCCCGGCAGCGGCTGTCTCGCGCGAGGGTGGCGGCACGATAAGGAAAACGGTCGCTCGTCGTCTCGTTCGGCCGAAGAAGACAAAGAGAAGCATACGAGAAGAAATCGGTGGGCGATGGCTAGGGCTCGGCGGCATTGGGCAGAGAAGAAGGGGAAGGAGAGGGCGCGGGGCGGCGGTTGGCATCGCTAGGGCTGCGGCGTCGGACAAAACTGAAGGGAACGGGGAAAACTGAATGGGGGAAAGGGTTTTAGGGCTTTATATTTGTTTTGGCATTTTGCAAATAAACCCAACAAATTTGGAAAATTGCAACTAGGCCCTAACTTTCAAAATTCACCCTTTTCAACACCATAAAAATTCGGTATTTAACAAATTAAATTTTAATTAAATCAAATTCAAATTAATTCAAAATAATTCAATTAAATCTTAATTAATTCTTAATTAATTCAATTAATTTCTAATTAGTTCAACTTCAATTAATTCTTAATTAACTTGAATCCAACTAAATCTTAAATAACTTAAACTCGAACTAAAATAAAATCTTAGCCAAACCGCAATAATTAATTTAATAAAATTAAATATGTTAAAGTGGCTTGACATATTCGCGGGTTCACACGACATGTATCAAATCGGGAATTTGATACATCTTTAGAAACGTAATTAAAATGCTTTGGACTTGTTTGAATCATGCATCAATGTCATGGACATGCATCTGCTATTTTCTTTTAAAATATATGTCATGTCATTCACGTTTAATTTTATGCATAATTTAGAATGGTTATAGGAAAAAAATTATTTGAAACTTGAATAACCTAGTATTGGGTGGAGGTGAGATGATAGTATGTTAGGGAAGCCATCTTGCCGGAACTAGCCGAAGCTACCGATCCAAGACCCAAACTAGTTAAACCAAAATCTTTCAAGAAGTAACTTGAAGATGAATTTTCTATAAAAGACTTTGTCAAGGAAAGGGTTGATGATCCAATAAGGCTACGGCCAAAGAAGGCCTAGTGCCTCGCCAAGACCTGGAAGCCAATTACTGAAAATCAAATTCATTATACTATTGTCAGATTTGAATCTAACATAGCTTCAATTAAATCTTAGAATTAATAATAAATTAAGAAAAATGATTCAAGCATCTCACAATGCACCCATAAGGCAACCATGCTTGCTGTATTGAGACATCTAAAATGGGTGAGATGTTAAGGACTAATAAATTGAAAAATAGTTTTCAAAATAGTTTTTCAAAATTGTTAGAATACTTTCTAAAAATATATTTTCAAAATAGTGCCTCAACATAATAATGTTTTTATGAATTTCATGCTTGACTGATTGCCAATATAGTATATGTTTTCAAAAATTATATCCTTTTAAAAATTATTTGACTCACACAAATAGACACAAGCCTCTTAGGACAACACTAAAGTTCCTTAGGGCACTTAGATAGAGTCAAACGGTGTCGGGTACAGGGGGAGTTTTTCTTGTTTTTTAAAAATACTTTTCGAAAACTGTGCTTCAAATCATTATCACTTGTGTTTTCGAAAAATTATATTTTCAAAAATTACCTGTTGCTTTGACTTTGATAAACCCTAAAGACACAGAGGAAGGTTCACTTCATGATCTAGAAGGTCTCCAAGGATGTGTCAGATTTAGGGGGAGTCTGAGTCAAACTTCTGAAAAGTTTTTTTAATTATTTGTGTTGAAATTATTAGATAATTCCTTTTGATCTGAACTAAACCCTAATGACGTAGAGGCAGAGTACTTGTGGTCAACAAGCTTCCTAGGACTACGTCAAGTTTAGGGGGAGATCAAATTAAAAGAATTATTGAATATTTCAAAATTATATATTTTCATGTACTGCACTCTTAAATCCTTTTGAAAACATAAGTATCCTTTCAAAGACTATCATTTTAATAATTTTTCTTTAAAAATATTATTATTTTCAAAAATTCATCTGGTTTTAATCAATTTGAAATAATGTTTTTCTTGAGTTTGGAAAATTTTCCAGGACACTTAGAAAAATGTCCTTGTAGTTAACAAGGTTTCCTATGATTGTGTCAGATTGGAAGATAAACCAAGTCAAGTAAAATATTATGTCTTCAAAAATTCATACATTTTTCAAAATGTACTTACATATATTTTCAAAATACTATCATTTGTTTTATCAAAATTCTGTTTAGAAATAGTACTTACTTGAATTTGGAGAATTTTCCAGGACACTTAGAAAAATATCCTTGTAGTCAACAAGATTTCTTAGGATTGTGTCAGACTGGAAAAGGAACCATGTCAAGTACTTATACTTCTCAAAAATTCCAATACTGCTTTAAAAAGTACTTATATTTTTCAAAGTCTAATCCTTTTCAAAAGTACTTATACTTTCAAAATTCATT
>JAGFNQ010000305.1:52447-146375 GCA_024364735.1 Boesenbergia rotunda | reverse complement strand
TAAGTAATGGCATAGAATTTTTCCTTTGTTGGGGTGCATTTTTTTCAGATTTTTCCATTTCTTGCCACTTGATCTTCAAAGTATGATAAGGAAGCTCGATCTCCAGTTGCTTCCATCTCTTTTGTCATTCTTGGCACCAAATTCAACTCAATATGTAATTGTTTCCATCCTTCCATTGCAAAAAATTTTCTTTTGGATCGAAATGCCTCCTTGATACAAAACTTTTCCAAAACACTAATCACTCCCCCACACTTAAATCTTTGTCCGTCTCGGGCAAAGTAGCATCAAGAAAACATCCCAATCAAACAAATTCATAGAAAAATGGGGTTAATAGTAGGAAAATAGAAAGGAAAATTGAAAAGAGTATGTATCAAGTATGATCATTGCTAAGAATAACATGGAAAAGGGAAACAATTTGATTAGCCTTCATAGATGTGATCCAATCATCGAAATATGGTTTTGAAAGAACCTAAGCAAGTTCTAGAGTTCAATAACATATGTGTGTCACAAATATAAGGCTAATTCTTGCTAGGTAAAAATAATTCATCTCAAGTCCTCAATCAAGAATCTAAAGAAAAGTAGTACTCAAGCATCCAAGATTTCATCCATGAAGCTCAAACCCTAAGTTTTGACAACCAAATTTAATTTATTTTCAAAAGACTCTAAAATGACATGGAGATAACCTAGAGGGATACATTTATTCCTAAGTCATGCAAGAAAAAGTGCTAAAAAAAAGACATGGTATTTACAATGATTTTATTCATGTCATGTTTCCTAAGAATTTATTATCCACTACTTACTTTAAAAAGAGAAACATTTATTCCTAGAAACATGAAAATGATATGTACAATAAATGGTAGAGAAAGTGAACTCCCCTTAAGTTGGGTAGATAGCTTCGTTCATGTCCAACCCATCCACCTCTAGCTCCTTTAGTTCTTCAAAATACTTTTTGAGCCGGTGGCCATTAACTTTCCAAATAAAACCATTAGATGCATCTTGAATTTCCACAACACCATAGGGAAAAATATTAGTTACAATAAATGGACCATCCCACCTTGACCTTAATTTACCTTTTATCAATTTGAGCCTTGATTTGTACAATAATACCTTGTCACCAATTTGAAAATCTTTCTTCACAATGTGCTTGTCATGGAAGTTCTTGGTCTTCTCCTTGTAAATCCTTGAATTTTCAAATGCTTCTAACCGAATTTCTTCAAGTTCTTAGAGTTGTAATTTTCTCTCTTCTCCCGCCTTGGTAGCATCGAAATTACAAGCTTTCACCGCCCAATATGCCTTGTGCTCTATTTCCACAGGGAGGTGACAAGCTTTCCCATATACCAAGCGGTAGGGTGACATGTCAATCGGTGTCTTGTATGCTGTTCTGTAGGCCCAGAGTGCGTCATCTAGCCTCTTGCTCCAGTCTTTTCTAGTGGGCCCAACTGTCTTTTCTAAGATGAATTTGATCTCTCTGTTTGAAATCTCAGCCTGTCCATTTGTTTGGGGATGATAGGATGTAGAAACTTTATGTGCCACCCCATATCTGCTAAGCATCGCCTTCATGTGTTTGTTGCAAAAATGATATCCTTGGTCACTGATTATTGCTCTTGGAATTCCAAACCTACAGAAAATGTGTGACCTAACAAAACTACAAACAACAGAAGAATCATCAGTCCTGGAGGGAATGACCTCCACCCATTTTGAAACATAATCCACGGCAAGTAAAATATATAGATAACCATAAGATGCAGGAAAAGGTCCCATAAAATCTATCCCCCAAACATCAAAAATCT
The DNA here is from genome assembly GCA_024364735.1 of Boesenbergia rotunda. Taxonomy (NCBI): domain Eukaryota; kingdom Viridiplantae; phylum Streptophyta; class Magnoliopsida; order Zingiberales; family Zingiberaceae; genus Boesenbergia; species Boesenbergia rotunda. The sequence goes on along the minus strand of JAGFNQ010000305.1, from coordinate 144,585 downwards.
CACAGTAAAGCATAGTGTTTTGGGGCATCTCATGTCTCGCTCCTATGTTCCCAGTTCGCTGACATCTATCACAATTTTTATAAAAAACATGTGAATCATGAAAAAGGGTGGGCCAGTATAATCCACACTCTAGTACTTTCCTGGCAGTCCTCTGGGGTCCAAAATGCCCCCCACAAGCTGATGAATGGCAAAAAGTAAGGACAGATGAAAACTCATGATCTGGTACGCATCTCCTAATTATTTGGTCATTATAAAATTTCCACAAATAAGGATCATCCCACATATAAAACTTTGCATCACTTTTTAATTTATCATTTTGAGCTTTAGAAAATTGAGTGGGAAAAACATGTGCAACAAGAAAGTTAACTAGATCTGCATACCACAGTGTCTCACCATGCACTGCAATCAAGTGCTCATCTCTGAAATCATCATCAATGGTGGTAGGAGATCCATCTCCTTCAAGTCTGCTCAAATGATCTGCAACTAAGTTCTCTTTTCCACTTCTATCCTTGATTTCCAGGTCAAATTCTTGGAGTAGGAGCATCCATCTGATCAATCTAGGTTTTGCATCAGGCTTTTTCAACAGATATTTGAGAGCTGCATGATCAGAAAAAATAATCACATGTGAGCACAATAAATAAGATCTGAATCTATCTAAAGCAAAAACAATGGCAAGAAGCTCCTTTTCAGTCGTGGTGTAGTTGGCTTGGGCGGCATCTAGGGTTTTGGAGGCGTAGCAAATGACATGTGGTGCTCCATCAACCCTTTGTGCTAAAACAGCTCCCACTGCAAAATTAGAAGCATTACACATTAATTCAAATGGTAGAGTCCCGTCAGGTGATGTAATAATAGGAGCTGAGGTAAGAGCCTCCCTGAGTCTATGAAAAGCTTCCTTGCATTTTTCATCAAAATGGAACTCAACATCTTTCTGCAAAAGTCGTGTCAAGGGTCGAGCAATCAAGCTGAAGTCCCTAATAAATCTGCGGTAAAATCCTGTATGTCCCAGAAAAGCACGAACATCCCGTACGCATACGGGGTAAGATAAAGAAGAAATAACACTGATTTTCGCAGGATCTACCTCAATACCTTTTCGAGAGACTATGTGTCCAAGTACAATCCCATGCTCTACCATAAAGTGGCATTTCTCAAAATTAAGAACAATGTTAGTTTCAATGCAACGATGTAAAACCCTAGACAAATTATTTAAGCATAAATCAAAAGACGTGCCATAAACTGAAAAATCATCCATGAATACCTCCATACAGTCCTCTAGCAACTCACCGAATATACTTACCATGCATCTCTGAAATGTACCGGGTGCGTTGCAGAGTCCGAAGGGCATACGTCTGTAGGCAAAAGTGCCAAAGGGGCAAGTGAAGGTAGTCTTCTCCTGGTCCTCTGGATCTATGCAAATATGAAAATAGCCTGAAAATCCATCCAAGAAACAATAGTGCGACTTCCCTGCCAGTCTCTCAAGCATCTGATCAATGAAGGGTAAAGGGAAGTGATCTTTCCTTGTGACCTTGTTGAGCTTCCTGTAATCAATGTAGACTCTCCAGGAATTCTTAACTTTGGTGGGCACTAGTTCATTGCTTTCATCTGCCACCACAGTCACTCCAGATTTCTTGGGCACCACGTGAATAGGACTAACCCACTGACTGTCAGAAATAGGGTAAATGATACCTGCCTGTAGAAGTCTAGTCACCTCTTTCTTTACAACATCCAAAATAAGTGGATTGAGTCTCCTTTGTGGTTACCTCACAGGTTTGACATTGTCTTCTAAAAATATCCTGTGCATGCAGATAGCTGGGCTGATACCTGGTATATCTGATAAAGTCCACCCAATTGCCTTCTTGTAGTGCCTCAGGACTTGCAATAATTTTTCATCTTGTTCTGACTCCAAATGCTGTGCAATAATCATAGGGAAAGTCTGCTCCTCTCCTAGATATGCATACTTCAAATGGCCTGGTAATGGCTTCAGTTCACTCTGGTCTTCCTCAGTAGAAATAGGTGATCCTCGAGGCTTTGTGCTATCCCCTACACTTTGAATCTCAACAGAAATAGGTGATCCTTGGGGCTCTGTGCAATCCCCTACACCTAGAAAAATCTCTCCAGCTGGAAATGTGTCTGAAAAATCTTCTGAAAAATCCTCAGTCTCTGCAGTAAATACTCTCTCAGCCTCCTCTGAATCAATAGCTCCTCCAGAAAAATCAGATAAAAATCCCTCAGCCTCTAACTCTGTCTGCTCCAGCTCCTCAAGAATGTTCATACTCATGATGGAGTGATCCTCTCTCGGATGCTTCATAGCATCAAAAAGGCTAAACTGAACCACCGTGTCTCCGATCTCCATGGAAAGTGTATCGGCATATACATCAATTTTGGTTCTAGCAGTCTTCAGAAATGGTCTTCCTAAAATAAGCGGAGAACGGTGTGCAAGATAATCTCCCTCCATATCCAAAATATAAAAGTCTGCAGGAAATATTAGCTCCTTTACCTTCACCAAAACATCTTCAATCATACCTGCTGGGTGGGTCTGACTCCTGTCTGCTAGCTGTATCACCACTCCAGTGGGCTGTAAAGGGCCTATGCCGAGCATCTGAAATACTGACCTGGGTATCACATTTATGGAAGCTCCTAAATCAAGCATAGTATCATGGAATGTAGTGCTCCCTATCTCACAAGAAATAGTAAATACCCCTGGGTCTTCACACTTCTGAGGAATGGTGTGGATAAGTGCTGAAATATTCTTCCCAAAGCTGACCAACTCATTTTCCTTAAATTTCTTTTTGTGAACACAAAGATCTTTCAAAAACTTAGCATACTTTGGAATTTGTTTGATCATGGTCAACAAAGGTACATTTATCTCTACCTTACTGAAAAGTTCCACTAACTCATTGAATTCCTTGGCCTTCTCCTCCTCCACTTGTCTTTTGGCATGTGTTCTCTGCTGTGGAAAGGGTAAGGGAACCCTAAAGTCATCTTCTTTGACCGGAGGTGGAGAGGCTGAAATTTTAGTTGCTGTCCCCTGCGAAGTGGCTGTTGTACCTTGCGTCTCGGCACTGATTTCTTCTCCGTTTTCCACCAAATTTGGAGGATTACTTGAGGAAGGGGTTGGGAACGGGCTAGGGGTGGAATCAGCTGAATTTGAAATCGTTTCATGGCTGTTCTGAGCTGGAATTAAAGGTGCTGTCAACTTTTCTGAAATTTCAGTTCTTGGACCATTTGGAGATGAAGTAACCTTCCCACTCCTCAAAGTAATAGCACTCACGTTTCCTTTAGGATTAGGAATAGTTTGGGAAGGTAATTGACTTGATCCTTGAGCTTGACTCTGATTAATTCCACTAGCCAATTGACCCATTTGCCTCTCAATGTTGTGATTATGTTGTTGTTGTTGTAACGACCCGCCTTCTGGTACTAAGCTTCAAGGCGGATCGCTACTAACTAACTGACTGACTAATTGACTAATTAATGATTTCTAAAAATACTAAACCAACTGGGAGAATTTTGAAAATTCTTATTTCGCTATTTACTGAACTAACAATTCATAAACATGTTGAAAGTACTAACTAGCCTAAAATAAAGCAAAACTTTAATCTTATAAGCTTGGTAGGAATCTCAACAACGATATGTAAAAGCATAAACATAAACGTGCCAAGTTTATATCAACTTCTTATTGAAACCATTCATTATTCATATCTAAGGGCATTCTTAGCTACTACCTGTCATTCTATATGGTGCATATATCTTAAAACAAGCATACCCTATGTATTTAGCATGTAAATCGACAGTATCAAGTTCTTATCTCTAAAGCTTAAGCATGGATCTAAATTACCATATTACAAGTAGTAACTTATATCATTCAACATTTGCTAAGCAAGTATTAACACAGGTAATTAAACTACCTTAATATACTAGGCACCACAAATAACGAGTCTAAACAGGTTAATACATGGTTATCATAATATATCGCGAAATAACTAAAGAAGCATAAACAAGAAAACTAAAGAAGCATACTAGGCACCACGAATACCAGTCTAATTAAGTTCATATATGGTTCACATCATATATTGCGGAATAACTAAAGAAGCATAATAAAGACTATTTCTATGCTTTGCAAGTTCCGAAGACTTTTATTCCAACTCCACCATCACACACACTTTGCATCAAGCCCGCCGCCTCCGCTACTAGTGCTTTCCTTTACCTGTATCTGCAGTATAAGGAAATGCAAACTAATAAGCATAAAGCTTAGTAAGTACCATCTAGCCTCACAAAACTATAAAATCTCGGATTATGCTTTTCAAAACATGCTATGCAAATACACGCTCATGTTCATAAACAATCATGTTATGCTCATGCTAAAATACATATCATAGGATGTCATGGCATATAACTGAGACAGGGCATATACTGAACTAAAACTGAAAAGTAAGCTATAGCATGACATATATATCTGAACTGGAACTGAAACTAACTAACATAAAACTAATTATTAAATTCACCACATGCTAATATAAATTTCTGAAAACTAAATACATATAGTAGGTGAAAGTAATAATCAACTACTGTGGGCCCGGCAATGTACCAACTGTGCGCGCATCCCTAATAAACCCGAGGTAGCAAATCCCGAATCTATTAGGGTTCTACTAGGTTATCTAAACCTAGGGGAAACTAGGAGTCCATCCCATACTAGGTTATCTAAACCTAGAGGCAACTTGGAGCCTATCCCTGGACCGAAGTCCGGTACAATGCCACTGAAAATAAAATAGTCTTTTATACTTTTTTTTTTATTCTTGCTTTTACTAGGTTATCTAAACCTAGGGGCAACTAGGAGCCCATCCCACGGGACCTTGGTCCCAATCATAAACTGAAGCAAGGATTTCTATTCTTTAATGCTTTCTATAGCATTAACTGAACGGAACATTCTAACAATCACCTAACGTGCGTGCTTGTTCATAATTTACGATTTCTAATCGTAAAGCATAAATACAAAGAAATAAGGCATATGAAATATCAACCGAAACTACTTATACTGCAGGTGAGGAATACTTACATCCTGCGCTAGGTTTTCCTTACGAATAAAATCTGAAATTCCCGAGGGAACGTCGAATTTCGACGTTCTTCTTGCTCCTTGGCGTTCTCCTCGCGTCTACGAGAATTCTCATAGAGAATAGGGTCTCTTGAGACCTTCCCTTGGCTTCTCCTTTGTCTTGGGCGAGAGAGAGGGCGAGAGGAAGAAAAAAATCGCGAGAGGGAGAGAGGGAGTCGACGGTGAGAGGATGTGAGGGAAAGAATGAATAAAAAACCCTAAGTTTCCCTTTTATACTTATGGAAAAAATTTAACTAATTATACCTTATCTATTGTTTCCGCTAATTTATTTCAACAAAAGCAGACCATCCCATTCGGTCCGCCCATTCTCCTCTTTAGCTTAGGTCATGGGATCAAATCCCCTTTAAGCCTTTTTTTTCCTTTTTATCCCTTTTTGCCATTTTCGTTTATGGAAAAATTCTATAAAAATATCCATAAATTCGGAATAAATTCTAAGATATTTCTAAAATTAGTTTCGAGAATTTTCGGGCGTTACAGTTGTTGTTGTTGCCAAGCTTGTTGTTGTTGTTGTGTTTGTACAACTTGTTGTAGCATTTCCATCATTTGTTGTTGCTGCGCATTTCCTCCACTTGAGCTTCCATAGCCTCCTTGGTTAGCATAGCTCCTTGACTGACCTTGAAATGATGATGTAGTCGGCTGAAATGGTTGAGCTTGCTGAGATCCTTGAAAACATGGCTGTTGGGGCTGATAGGAGGATGAAAATTGCTGTTGGTAGGGCTGATTAGCGGGCTGACATGCTTGGAATCCTTGCTGGGAGTTGTAGCCTTGAAAGTTCTGATTTTGAAATGGAAAATTCTGTTGTGAGGGCTGATTTTGCATAGGCTGAAATCCTTGATTGTAAGGCTGAAAATTTTGATTATAGGGCTGGAAAGGCTGGAAATTTTGTTGGTTTTGAGTTTGGAAAGCTGGAAATGATTGATAACCTTGCTGCCCTTGATGATATGGCTGGAATTGAGACTGGAATTGCTGAAATAGGGGCTGCGGTTGCTGAAATGCAGGCTGAAAATTCGAATCCAAAGGCTGAAATTGCTGTGGCTGCTGGAATTGTGGATGTGCTTGCTGGAAATTCTGCGGAGGCTGCTGCAATTGCTGTGTTTGAGGGTTTTGTTGGCAGAAAGAGTTCCCATATTTTAGATTTGGGTGATCCCTCCAACCGGGGTTGTAAGTAGAGGAGTAAGGATTGTTTCTTACTTGAAATTGTCCTCTTACCAATGCTGCTACTGTCTCGTCTTGTTGGAGGGTGGGACATGAATCTGAAGTGTGATCTTGACTAGAGCAAATGCCACACACACTCATCACTTGACTTGACTGTGGAGGTATTGAAGGAGTTGAATTTTGCCTTGCAACAGTTAGTTCAATTTGCTTAACAGTCGATGTGAGCTCCATCAATGCATTCTTAACCTCCTTCTGATCAGTAGAAACTACCTGAACTTCACCCACTCCTCTGGTGGTCAAGGCTCTGCTTCCAAATGGTTGGGAATTCTCAGCCATATTAGAAATGAGCTCCCTAGCTTGCATTGGCGTTTTGTTCACTAGGGCCCCTCCAGCTGCAGCATCTATCATAATTCTGTCCATCTGCAGCAATCCCTCATAAAAGTACTGAATCAAAAGTTGCTCGCTGATCTGATGCTGGGGGCAACTTGAACACAACTTGTTGAATCTCTCCCAGTAATCATAGAGCGTCTCACCCACTACTTGCTGAATTCCACAGATGCTTTTTCTAATTATTGCTATTCTGGAGGCTGGGAAATATTTTTCCAAAAATGCTTTCTTCATAGAGATCCAACTAGACACATGCCCCGTGGGTAGATAGTAAAACCAGTCTTTTGCTGCTCCTGTCAGTGTAAAGGGGAAAGCTCTCAGCTTGATATCTTCTTCAGAAATGCCCTGAGGCTTCATAGTAGAGCATACAACATGGAATTCGTGCAGGTGTCTATTGGGATCCTCTCCAGATAATCCTTGAAATTTGGGCAGCAAATTGATGAGTCCAGATCTGAGCTCGAAATCTATGCTGGAGTACTGAAATGAAGCATCTGGTGCTGCGAGCTCCTTCATAGTTCTCTGGTGATCTGCCATGATACTGCCTGAGTGAGTGAAAATAGTCTGAAGAGGAGGGATATCTGTAGTCTCAGAAAGAATGCCCTGGCTCCTCCTAGCTCTGAAAGTCCTCTCAATCTCAGGGTCGAATTCTTCTAGATCACCACCTGTAGACCTGGTCATAAAACAAAACAAATTGCAGTAAAAGTAGATAGAGAGATAAAACAAATTAAATCAAATCAACAGATATAGCAATAAGCACAAAAAATAAATCAAGAAAGATATGAAATAAGTGCACAAGCAAAAATCAAACAAATCAACTAGTAGTTTCCCGGCAACGGCGCCAAAAATTTGACGGACCTAAACTAGATGTCACGAATGTGGGTCTCAAATTTAAATGTGTATGAAATGCTGGAAACCCTTTTTGCAATCAAAAATATGAAAACGTAGTAAAGGGGCCACAGGTCGTATTTTTTCTCGGGACTAGTTGATGTTGTGTGATTCGAGCTTGTATTTATGTGTCGTTTGTGAATTTTTGGGGTTCGAATGTGATTTGGGTTTGGGTTGCAAGCATGAAATGAAATGGCAAGGTAAAGAATAGAATTTCAACTAAATGCACTAAACAAGTGATGCAGCTAAGAAATTCAACCAAGAGAAAACCTACTCAACCAAGGTAGCTAAATCGAAATTAAAAGGGAACACAATGGATATTAAATGTAATCTTGATGCTAAACAATGTATAAGTGCAGGGATGGAAAATTTTGGAAACAAACAAGCTTAACACAATCAAAAGCATGCGAAATTTAGAAATCAAACAAACAATTCAACTCAACTAGCTATAATTTTTTTTTGGAAGCCAACCTCTGCAAACAAAATTCAGACATGGATGGATGCAAACTTATGGATTTCAAACACAATCATATTCCACAAAAACAGGTTAAATTCGGATGCAAATAGGTCCAAAACAGTGGCACGCAAGCTAAACTCTTTGTGCCAAAAACTATCACCAAATTCAAGAAATCAGTAAACTTTCAACTCAATTTTTTTTTTAAAGCTGATTGGTTCAATTGGGAAGCAAGGCTATTAGGAAAGAACTAAGCGAGACTAAGGCAAGGAATTGAGAACTGAAATCAGAACTTGAGAAACAAAAATTCAGAAACCGAATGGCTGAAATTAAAGATGCAGAATTGAAAGGATTAGCTACAGATTTTTTTCCGAAATGGATCAAAGGCTAAGCTAGCTAATGCAAACTAAATTCAAGTAACTAATCTAGGTACAAGGAAACTTAAACTAGCAATTACTTGACAGAAACTAGTGTAATGGAATTGAAACTACTAATATGCAGAAACTTAGCTTGGCACGCAGCAAAGTAGTTGGCACGCAGCAATGTAAACAAAAGTAAACTGAAATTTAACTCAATTGATCACTAAACAAGTTCCTCAGTTACTTAACTTGAAGATTTAAAACCTAATGAAGCTCAACAATTCAGGAAACAAACTCGAACAGCTGCTAAAGGAAATTTCAGAAACAGGACAGATTGCGGCAGAAATGAAATCTACAGCTAAATCAGAATTTAAACTAAAGAAACTACTCCTCGATCCCTTCCCGAGCTCAAAATATTCTTGGTCGTCAAGCAAGAGCTGGCCTCGAACCCCTAAGCTCAGCAAATCAGTGGAAATCAGCCTCAATCCTTCAATTCTGCTCAAATTGCTTCAACTGGGAGAATTCCGATCCGACTCTTCAATCTCAGTTTGTGGAGCTGCGATGATGATTTGGAGAAGACCTGAGCTCACCTGAGAACCCCTACAAGTGGCTCAGATCGTCGGAAAAGGATTATGGCTGAGATTTCAGTGCTCGGACCACAGATGATGCCGAAACCCTCAAACACCTCTGTCCGGATGAAATTTGAGATGAATTTTGGATCGAAACTGCCTTCCAAGGATTCAGATGATGATCTAAGGATGAAATCGAGGTGGTCACGCCTTCTTGGATGAAGAACTTGAAGAACTGCGAAGAACAAACGAAAACGATGAAGAACGGCGAAGACGCGACGAGGAGGAAGCTGGGCAGAATTTTTCGTTAAGGAATTAACATTGGACGGCTCAGATTGATTTGAGGAAATCCAACGGTTGATCTTGCTCTGATTTGAGCCAAACTTTGATGATGATGATCAGGGGTCAGGATCTGCCTCGTGGTAGCTCGGATCCTCCAGATGTGCAACGGATGGTCTAGATCACCCTAATCTTTGAATGGACGATCTAGAGCCCTCCGAGCTTGATCCAACGGTTGAATGAGCTCTGATTGGGATGAAACCTTCAGATCTTGATCAGAGTGCTTGATTAACCCTAATCCTAGCTCGGATTGATTCAGATGGTCTCGGATGGCTCAGATCTAGCCGCTTTTGAATCGGACGGCCCAGATTTAATCCTAATCTTGATAACTTGATCTGGGTCACTTCTGACTCAAGTTTGACCCAATATGCCCTAGGTCTATGAACCTTTCATGCCTACAAAAATAGATCAAGAATTTAGTGGCCAAATAATCCAAATATGTGTAAATTTGCAATTAAGTCCAAAATAAGAGGAAGTTCTAAAACCTAGGGCAATTTCACAATTAAGCAATAAAAACATAGGTCAAACATGGATTTTAGCAACTCAAATAATCAATAAAATGGTACTTATCAGCCACCGTTTCTCCTTCTTTCATTTGGAGACTCGTTAGTGATTTTAGAGAAGATCCCGTCATGGTAGGTTTGCTTCTGAGGTCCCTTCGTGCAGATCCAGGAACTTTTCCCACGATGCTTTTGCTAATTCGTAGATGTCAACTTAGTTGACTTCTTAAGGTGGTAAAATGGTTAGCAGATGTAATTCTACTTTTTTGTTAGTCACAAAGTCAGCTTGCTCCTTCTTTGTCTAGAGATGCTCTTCCTTGTCTTCACTGTTACTATCTTTCAGCACTATAAAACCATGCTTCATTATTAATAATAATTCGAAATCAGTTTTGAAGAATACATCCATCCAACATTTCCACATCGTGAACTCCGCCTCGAACTTTGGCGGGTAGATACTTGGTTCGAGCATCATCTTTTTTCTTTAAGCGGCGGTTAGTGCTTCTGAAGCAGTTGAGCTCTAATACCACTTGTAAGTTTAGGTAAGGCCAACTAGAGGGGAGAGGTGAATAGCCTTGCAAATCAAAACTTAATGTTTTGTAGTTGTTTAGCAAAGATAGACAGATTAGTTGAACAAAATAAAAGTCAACAACATAAAAAAAAAGGCCACAAAGTTTAACTTGGTTGCAACTGGGGAGGTTGCTGATCCAAGACGGTTCAAAGCTCGGCTAATAATATCTCCTTCGTTGAAGGTAGAGAAGCCTCCAACAGACGTTGAAAATTTTGTATGAGTTAGGAAAATGAATAATAGTTGTATCTAATTCCTAGCTCTAGGGGTTATTTATAACCCAACGGTCAAATATTATCGTTGCCAACGTGGCACGGGAGGCACCTCCAATGTGATCCAGGGCGCCTTAGTTGGATAAAGTTTTATCCATGCGACAATGGATATCCAACCCATTCCAGACGCCTAGAATTGATTAAGGCATTTGGAATGGTTCCAGACGCTTGGGATCAGGGCGCTTGGAACCGGTCAACCTCAGAGTTGACCGGTCATCTCCCGGTGCTTTAGTGATGCTCCGACAGTCCAGAGTTGAGATCACCCAAACCCAACTCTGACATTCTCTTAGAGAAGGTTTCCTCCCCAACTTCTCAACCCTCAAACATTGCGCATGCCCTTCTTGTCCACCGGTGTACTCTTCCATAGCTTTTCATCCCTTGGATGCACCGAGCTCATTGGCTCTCTTCCCATGCCATTCTTCTTGTTCATTACGTCTTTCGCTCGACTTCTTGTGCTCCTAAGCTTCTACACACTTAGACACAAGGATCAAACACAACCGGATCTAACTTGACTCAACCCAAGGTACTTACATCATATCTCTGGAACATCCACATATGATTAGTATAGGTTAACCCCGACTTGCTAGGGACTCATCATTTCCTAGTATCTAATCGACTTCGACCTACTAGAACTTTACTCACCTAACATCCAGTCAACCTTGTCCTGTCAGGCTTTATCATTGTCAAATATCTGATCCTTGTTGACATGCTTGGACTTCTCATTTCATGCCTAACTTTAGTCAATCTTGACCTACTAGGACTTTACTATTGTCAAATATTTAATCTTTCTTGACATGTTTGGACTTCTCATTTCGTGCCCAGCTTTAGTCAATCTTGACTTACTAGAGTTTCACGATTGTCAAATATGTTGGGGCAATCTGTGGTCCGAAGTGACCATGTGTTTTGATGTTTGGGCAAAGGGTTTAAGTTAGGTTTACCTTTGTTATTTGATATACATGATTGAGTTTGCAGGACTTGGTGAGTCACACATGGAGGACGTATCTGAGGGACGAGATCTGTGGGAAGAGGACTTCAAGGGCAAGTCGGAGGAAGTGACTTCAAAGGGCACACGTGAAGGGTGACATGGAGGCAAGCCGAGGGCTTGCGTGCGCATTCGAGGGACGATAGCCGGTGGAAGAGGACTTCAAGGGGCAAGCCAAGTGAGTGTACTTGAAGGCATACGTGAAGGAGGGTCTTCGGAGTGAGGGAGAGTGAAATTGTAAGCTGGGCAGTCGACTGGGGATTGATCAGTCGACTGCCAGCGGGGAAACTCAAACTCACAGATTTATCAGGACCAGTCGACTGGTAAAGTCGAAAACTAGCCATTACAGCTAGCTGTTGGCTTGCTGTTTGGTTGGGCGACTGGCGGCGGGTGTTTCAGCCTTGAGTTCTATTTAAGAGAACTCAGTTTGGGCTGGGAGCTCTTGATGAAATGAGCTTGGTTAGAGCTCATTAGTAGTCTTTGGTGCTCAGAAGTGTGTCCGAGTTTGTGGCGAGGTTTCTCCACCCATAAGGAGCTACACGAGCTAGCCGGAGGGCATCTGGGGAGTGATCCACCGAAGGATCGTCCACCTTACGGACAGCCGTGGAGTAGGAGCGTCATCTCCGAACCACGTAAATATGTTTGCGTTAGCATTGTTTGTTATTGTTATTAGTATTTCCGCTTGCGCTTGCTAACGTGATAGGTAGAAAATCGATAGTTGCTATGCACCCCCTCTAGCAAGACGAACACGATCTAACAAAATATCTAATTCTTCTTGACATATTTGGACTTTTCTTCTCATGTCTAACGTCATTTGATCCTCCATTATCTATCAGGACTTTATCATTGCCAAGTGTCCGGTCAACCTTGACCCACTTGGACTACACTCTTGCTAAATGTTCGATTCTCCATGACCCACTTAGACTTTGTTTTGATCAACTTCTCATTGAACATTCAATCGCCAAGTGTCTGGTCAACTATGATCCACTTGGACATCCATTCTTTAACAAACTCTCCTACTTGTTGTTTCGCTCTTGTCAACAAAAATATTAATCAAATATCGAAATTCAATGAAACTCAATTTGAGTTAACTCGAGCTTGGTTAACCATGACTAGAGGTTGATTGACCCAACAATCTCTCTTTTTGATATTTGACAATATATTTAAGTTAAACTAACTCATTAGCCCAATGTCCTACTTATGCCAAAATGCATAAGTACAAGGCTAATATAGAATTGGACAACACCTCCCTTATACGGTGGACACTTGAAACATGAGTACAAGACCTATACGGTCACCACCATCCATCAGCCAACATGGCTGGCAATATCAACAAAAGAAAAAGACATATCATCACAACAAATCAAAAGTCGCATACCGGTACGACTTACGACAACAAACAATAGCACATGCCTCCATGACACACAAAAGTATAATCCACGATACAAGGGAAACAAAAGCAACATATGCAAATGGAAATATAGCAAAACGACGAATACAATACAAGACAAACATGAATCGCCTCGAAACGGAAGAACTAGGATAGGTCGCCGGGCACTCAAGACGATCATCCTGAAATAAAAACATGGCTAACGGGGTGAGTCCAAAGAACTCAGCGAATGCACATATCTGATATGCAAAGTATGTTATACTAGCAGTAAGAGTCCAGTTAACACAGTATCAGGTGTAGAAGTAGAAAATGCAAGACTGAGAAATTATAAAGTAAAGCATACCAGTGTCAAACTATCTCGGTGATATACAGATCAATACCATCAATACCCCTCCACGAGTAAAGTAAGGTCATCGGCTGAAATGCATAATACCACCTGTAATGTATGTCAAATAAATGCAGCATCCAAATGGAGTAAACACAAACAAAATGCAATCCATGCATCATGCACATGATGCAATGATATGGCCACCCATGTCACCAGTAATGCACGTCGAACATTGCTTGTCATAGGTCATCAATGAGTATGTTGGCGGAAAGTACTCATCCAGGTGTAGGGCTATGACAACTGCACGCATTCTACCATCACTGCTTCTGAATGACCAAGTGGATAGGATGCTGGTGGAGTAAACACCCCTACCCATGTCATTTGGGGAGATAAATCTCTCATCTCCTTATATCTCCGGAAAAAGAAGGGACCCCTGTCTACTACCACGCTCCGGTATCGCTACTCATGAGTGGCCGAGTGGAGCAGCACAGAGCAACTGTACACACTCGGAGGGTTCCCTATCACTGGACGTACCCTCCGGTAACCACTACCCATGAATGGTTGTGTGCACACCACATGATCTGACGACCCGACTAGACCACAAGGGATCCCAGGATCACCAGCTATGCAATGGTACAAGTTTGGTGCATGATGCTAAACACATGCAACATCTAACAGAAAGACCTACCTAGAATATAAGGCATGTACAGGTCTAGGTCGTAATTCATAATCTAAAAATAATCTGGCAGTATACATGCAAGGTACTACTTGCGATCAATCCATACCGTGTACGAGTTATATGAAAATAAACATGATATATCTCAAAGGTAAGCTACTAGTAACCGGTGAAGATATACAAAGCAGATAAGCAATAGAAACCTACTACTAATATAACAAACCATGCATATATATATTTGTAACAATATCTAAAAATAGATAAGTCGAAGATACTTGCCTGCAAAGTAGATGCTCGTAATGCAGAGAATCTTCCGTCCAGAAGTGCAAAGCAATCAATCATTGTCCTGTATCAAAAGACAATACTTAACTATCATAACAAGTGATACAAACTGAATACAAAATCATATTAGGATTAACCCAACTATCGAAATTAGGTTTAATCCTACGAAACTAAACCCAAACATAATCCATGATCTGAAAGCAGAGCATTCTATATCCCAATTCCAATGAGTCCACACGAAGACAGACAAAACACCCTACTACTTCCAATTGATAGAATTAAAGACACCAATACCACATTCGAAAAAGTATAACCCAGACCTATCTCAACAACATCATCAAAACTATTACCTACCATTCAATTACCAAAATACATGCTTAGATCTCCAAATCACCACCCCATTTCCAAAACACAAACATATCCCATTCAAGCCCAACTCACGGCATCATGCACATATTCATTGAGCTCCAAGCACCTACTATAACATAATCCATACAAAAAGATCAGATTGTCATCTAAAACAAAACCCACATCCACTTCCAACACTCTGCTCACGGTAACCCCATACAACAAATCATCTCACAGCAGGAACAGAGTAGATCCAAATCGAACAACCAACACCCCTTTACAAACCTTCCCAATCCAAACAGAGCACATATTGATCTAAACAAGATTAATGCCTAATCTCATTCTAGATCAAATTCTACAATCAAAACTCATGGTAAAGGGAGTCCAAGAACAAACAAGAGCACCCACATTAGCCCTAAATCCAAATAAGATCTGACCAAAAATAAAGCAAGAAAGGCAGAGGAAACAAACCGATCACAGAACAAAAGAGGAAGAACAAAAGAGGAATCCAAGATCTAGCTTCTAATTATTAGAAACGAAAACAGATTAAGGTAAGGAATTCCAAATCCAAGCCAAACCTAGCTCTCCCTACATATCGATCAACAAATCTACACATGATCAACCGGAAACAAGCCAATCCTTACCTTGATCTTGTGCCTCAAAGCAGATCGCCGCTCAGATTGAGTTCATCTATCTCCTCAAGCCCTCTCTTGTCATGAATGGTAAATCTCCACCAAAAGACTAGCACCAGGGTCCCCGATCAGGGAGAAGGGCGACTGACGATGACACTCCGGCAGACGAGGTGGTGCTGTGATCAACGGGAGAGGGGGAAGGAGAGAACTCGGGGAGAAGAAGAGAAAGCAGAGCTCGGGTACAATGGTTTGGCATTGGGCAGAGAAGAACACGAGAAGAGCAGGGAGAGGAGGCGATCGCGTGGTTCTACAGTGAAGTGAAGTGGAAAGGAGAAGGAGATGAATTTAACTCCTGCCATCTTTCAATTAGCCCCTCTAAATTCAAGTATTGACCTCTCAACCCTCCTTTCCTAACTTTTAAACCCTTTAGTCCCTCCATCTTTAACCAAATATAAAAGTAAGCCCTAGCTTAGGGTTTAGTAACACTTAGACCCTCGAGATTTTCTAGGTTACTCCCTTTTAATTTTCAATATTTAACACTAATCGACTTCGATCTACTAGAACTTTACTCATCTAACACCCAGTCTACCATGTCCTATCAGGCTTCGTCATTGTCTAATATCTGATCTTTCTTGACATATTTGGACTTCTCATTTCATGCCTAACTTTAGTCAATTTTGACCTACTAGGACTTTACTATTGCCAAATATTTGATCCTTCTTGACATGTTTTGACTTCTCATTTCGTGCCAAACTTTAGTCAATTTTGACTTATTAGAGCTTCACTATTGTCAAATATCTGATCATCCTTGACATATTTGGACTTTCATTCTCACATCTAATGTCATTTGATCCTCCATAATCTATTAGGACTTCATTATTACTAAGAGTCCAGTCAACCTTGATCCACTTGGACTACACTTTTGCTAAGTGTTCGATTCTTCATGACCCACCTAGACTTTGCCTTTATCAACTTCTCATTGGACTTTGAATCGTCAAGTGTCTAGTCAACTGTGATCCACTTGAACTTCCCTTCTTTAACAAACTCTCCTTCTACTTGTTGTCTCGCTCTCGTCAACAAATATATTAATCAAACATCGAAATTCAATGAAACTCAACTCGAGTTAACTCGAACTTGGTTAACCTTGACTAGAGGTTGACCTAACAATCCCTCTTTTTGATATTTGACAATATATTTAAGTTAGACTAACTCATTAACCCAACATCCTACTTCTTATGCCAAAACATAAATAAAAGTATCCTAACTTAAACCTTTTATTCTCCCCTTTTGTCATGCATAAAAATCTCCTCAAATTCCATATGCCAACATCTCAGTGGAGGTTCCCTACCTTTCATTTTTATCAAAACTTCATCTCGCCTTAAGTTCATTTCTTTAGTACTTTAAATCCTTCATCCTCCCTCTTTCTTATCAAAGTCATGTCTTTAAAGTGGGCCTCCCCCTCAAAGCATGCTCCATTTCAATCATTATATCAATAATATTTTAGATTTCCTAAATCTTTAGAAAATTCTAAAAACTAAGTCATGAGATTAAAAATTCAACTTTAAACTTTATTCTTTTCTCAATTTCTCATTTTTCTCCCTTTAACATCCCCTTTTAATTTTCACTAAAAAAATTCCCTCTGAGTGCTTATCTAAGTATGCTAAAGGGTTAGAAATAGTTAACATACCTATGAGCGAGCTTAACTAATCGAAACAACCCTATTTCAGTCAAAATTTACTATAACAGTTGACTACTATTGACCAATAGTCGATTGATACATACAATAATCGAGTATTTTCTGAAATAGTCAATTGTTCATTTGAAAATCTGAACATTCATACAAACATTACTTATATTTTTGAAAATCATAAAGTTGAAAATCATTCAAAATTTTAATATTTTATTCTAACTTTTTTTTAACATAATAGATATTAATTCCCATTAACAAATAGATTTCACTAAAGTTTGTTAAAGTGAATTTAAAATGATTTTAAAAACTAATATATCTCAATACCCACGTAAGACATCCTATGATTCTTTTGAGATACAATATTGTTCTTCCCTAAACTAAGGAATCATATGTATCTATCTATCTAGGTATGTTAATTTGATCATCCTAAGTAGGATGTCAATTGATATCTTTGTCCTTAGTTATAAGGAATTTAAATTTATACATATAAATGAGTATGACATATATCAAATACATAACTTTTAAAAAAGAAGTCTATCAAATTTAATAATGTATATATGATATGACATAACAATATCAAATAATATTATCATGTCAAGATAAATATATGATATAATGTCATAACATATATCATAGCACATAAAACATGACAAGTATAACATAATAAAATAAAAAAAATATCTTAATTTTCAATCTAAGTATTATCAACTAATTATTATGTCAAATATAAAATTTGACATAAGCAGCCTAACTCTCTTGAATGTGCCCAAACTATGAATTTGATACACTTTATAATTCTATCCTACCATGTTAATTTTGATCAATTTAAAAACTCAATGCTTATTGGCACACTCTAAAATCCTCAAGGTAAAATTAAAATTTTCATTTTCAAGATATCATTATTCCTCAAAATATTCTAAAATGTCAATTTTATCATGGTTAGATTAATTACTCTCCTAATTAGGATTTACACAACCTATATTTATCTAGTGTGAAGAGATCATACTTTTTAGAATCTAATACCTATAGAAACGCTTTGGGTTTACTAGGTATTCACTAGGGATAACCACCCTAGATATCTTTCTAATGATGTGTTTAGGCTTCTAAAAAGTCTTACTTATACTAGTTTCATCCAGATCGACACTAGAGATACTCTTTCTTATATCCTTGAATTGACTCTTACACCTAGGGTTCTATAATTATATGAAACCCTATGATAGGATGATAGAATATTGTCCTTAGACTTTGATTTATATCCCAAATATATTTTTATCTTTTTAAGGGTCTAATTTATTAAGTCTTGACTTCTAGACTTGATTTTATTCTCGAATTTATAAATTCTTATTTTATTTAAATGATTGTCTTTAACATTTCTCTTTCCAGACATATGTCTAAACTAGAAGATTGAGAAGCGATGGAGAGGGGGGGGGGGGTGCGAGTAGCGTATGTTTCTAACTCTTGGTTTTCGAAAACTCTTTTTGATTTTTCAAAGTTAATTAGCAACGGAAGAAAAAAATAAACACATAGCAAGAACACTTTTTCTTTTTTATTTGGCTCATAGCCCAGCGATAAATAGTCCATGGCTCGTAGTCTTTGACAACTTTCAATGGATAATTCAGTAATGCCTCTTTCTCAAAAGAGAAAGAGGTTTCTCTTTACAAAGAGACAGAACCGTAGCAAGTTTCAGAGTGAGGTGAGAGTCAAAGCACTTGGAAAAGGATAATTGAGCCTAAGAACGAATTGGTCTAGAGCCTAAGAACGAATTGGTCTACCGATCACCCTTATTGGTATATTGATTAGTGCAGAAACATGATCTAGATCCGTTTGATCGGTCTACCAATTACCGGGATCAATATGCCAATCCGACCTTGGCCACTCTCGTCCACCATGTCAACTTGTCGATGATGTTTTTCTGCCATGTCAATAGCTTGGTCCTTATACTTGATCGGTCCCTCTGCCACGTCAGTAGGTCAAAGTCTATCTTTTAGACACGTTAGCCAAGTTGTCCTTATCCTATGCCACATCAGTAATCCAAGACTCAGTCAGTCCACCTCGGATGCCAAGTCAACACACTCAAGGAGTTGGTTGATATGTCATTTTTGGTCTACCAATCTAGCTGATTGGTCTATTGAACCTGTTCTGTCTACCGATCTAGTTGATCAGTCTACCGATACCTACAAAACAAAGTTAGCACAAAAGAAAAAGTACTATGAAATCATAACTAATTTTGGCAGTCACCTAACTGTCCGATCTCGACATCGAAATTCGAGTGAATCCCTTGGTCGAATCGATGCTTAAGGCTATCCCATAAATGGGACTCATCCTTACCGTTCTTCTTTTCAGATGAGCCACTCGGCTCTAGGAGAATTTACTTGATGCCAAACATTTGGTCCTCTAGATTTATTTGGACTTTTGCTCAGCTTTGATCCTTGACCCACATGTCTTCCTTTGACGTCCGGTCATTACTAACCCATCGACTTTCTAAGCGTCCAATCTATTGACATGTCCAGTCTTTCTGCCTGGTGTTCTCAATTTGTCAAATATTCCTTGACTAGTCTCTAGTCCAACTAACCTACTATGACTTTACTTGCCTAGAGTCCAATCAATTTGACAAACTAAGACTTCCCAAGTTTAGCCACCAGCACACTTGATCAATTGCACACTTGATCAATCTAGTTAGATTACAAATAATCTTAACTTAAGCCTTTACAATCATCAAAACACAGGTTCGATTATTTGGTATTTCTGCACTAATAATCTTCCCCTTATTAATTATATAACTTGATTCAAATGTCACGCTCTCGGAGAGGAGCCGTGTAACGACCCGCCTTCTCTACCTTAGACGGACCGTTACTTGTCTACTTCTTGACTCTAATGCACGACTAAAAATGCGGAACTTTCTCTTTTTTTTTCTATCTAATCTATCTAAGAATGAGATTCTAACTTTAATAGTCATGCATGATACAATGGCACATTACTAGCAATTCTAACCATTTAAACTCATCACACAAGGTTCTATAACATTACTAAAGCATTATGGAATATGAATGCAACTTTTCTAAGCATATTTAAAGCAACAAAACTTAATTCAAAAGGGGACTAACAACATCCCTATCCAAACACCACTTATAAGATTCTATAACATTTCTAGAACTTCATAGAATGTAAATCTTGCTTTTCTACTGAATTTACAAGCATTTTAAGCACAATTAGGACCTAGTCCAAAAGGGAATAATAATAAGCTCAAGAATAAGTCTAAAATGCAATGTATCCACATGTTAAACTACTCATGCCCTTGCTCATCTAGTGCATTCACAAAAGTATGCATACTAATTGAAATGACATGGAATCTTCATTTTACAAAATTGAGCATGTAAAACTATCCGAAGCATAAATGTTTAATAAACTCCATAACACAATAACTTGGAATTTGGAAATCTTAAACATTGCATTTCAAATAAGGTAAACTGTCTCATCCCAAGGATCTCTCCAAGGTCAGCCACCACACACACGTTACTCAGCACCGCCTCGTCGCCTTCCTTCAGAATTGTTTGTCTTTACCTTTACCTGCAGTAAGAGGAAATGCAACTAATAAGCATAAAGCTTAGCAAGTACTATCTAGCTCACAAAATCTCGAAATGTGCAGACATGCTTTTTAAACAATGTGAAATCACATGAGATACTTTTATGCTTAAAAGAAACACTAAAACATGTATAACTCAAAACATGCATACTCAAGCATTAATAAGTCAAATCACATGAGATACTTTTATGCTAGAAGAAACACGAAACATGTATAACTCAAACATGTATACTCAAGCATTAATAAATCTTAACTCACTTTGACTTGGCTTAACTTGAAACTTTAGAAATTCTTTAACTTTAAATCTTTCTTTAACTTTTAGAAAATTTCCTTAAACTTTAGAAAACTTTACTAAAGCATATACTTGAAAATAATACTCACTTGGATCCACTTAAGACGTAAGTACCATCTTATGTGCGTTCCCTAAAAGGTTGGGGTAGCGAGCCGCCAATCCTAATAGAGCAGACCTTGGTCTACCAGGGCCAAGACCTTGGAATTGGACACCTGGATTTCTTTAACGACGCCCTTGGACCCCTTCTCGCAATGGGAACTGCTCTGATACCAACTGTAACGACCCACCTTCTCTACCTTAGACGGACTGCTACTTGTCTACTTCTTGACTCTAATGCACGACTAAAAATGCGGAACTTTCTTTATAATCTTTTTTTTTTATTTTTTTTTATTCAGTCTATCTAAAAATGATATTCTAACTTTAATAGTCATGCATGATACAATGGCACATTACTAGTAATTCTAACCATTTAAACTCATCACACAAGGTTCTATAACATTTCTAAAGCACTATGAAATATGCATGCAACTTTTCTAAGCATATTTAAAGCAATAAGACTTAATTCGAAACTAACAACATCTTGGCACATGCAATAATATTTCTAGAACTTCATAGAATGTAAATCTTACTTTTCTACCGAATTTACAAGCATTTTAAGCACAATTAGGACTTAGTCCAAAAGGGAATAATAATAAGCTCAAGAATAAGTCTAAAATGCAATGTATCCACATGTTAAACTACTCATGCCCTTGCTCATCTAGTGCATTCACAAAAGTATGCATACTAATTTAAATGACATGAAATCTTCATTCTACAAAATTGAGCATGTAAAACTATCCGAAACATAAATGGTTAATAAACTCCATAACACAATAACTTGGAATTTGGAAATCTTAAACATGCATTTCAAATAAGCTAAACTGTCTCATCCCAAGGATCTCTCCAAGGTCAGCCACCACACACACGTCACTCAGCACCACCTCGTCGCCTTCCTTCAGAATTACTTGTCTTTACCTTTACCTGCAGTAAGAGGAAATGCAACTAATAAGCATAAAGCTTATCAAGTACTATCTAGCTCACAAAATCTCGAAATGTGCAGGCATGCTTTTTAAACAATATGAAATCACATGAGATACTTTTATACTTAAAAGAAATACTAAAACATGTATAACTCAAAACATGCATAGTCAAGCATTAATAAGTCAAATCACATGAGATACTTTTATGCTAGAAGAAACACGAAACATGTATAACTCAAACATATATACTCAAGCATTAATAAATCTTAACTCACTTTGACTTGGCTTAACTTGAAACTTTAGAAATTCTTTAACTTTAAATCTTTCTTTAACTTTTAGAAAATTTTCTTAAACTTTAGAAAACTTTGCTAAAGCATATACTTGAAAATAATACTCACTTGGATCCACTTAAGACGTAAGTACCATCTTATGCGCGTTCCCTAAAAGGTTGGGGTAGCGAGCCGCCAATCCTAATAGAGCAGACCTTGGTCTACCAGGGCCAAGACCTTGGAATTGGACATCTGGATTTCTTTAACGACGCCCTTGGACGCCGGGTACTGGCCTTAGAAAATAAAATACTTACTTTTTCTTATCTTTAAATGCCTTGGCATTTTATCGAACACCTTGTGTGCCCAAATCCCTAAGTCTTGACTTTTGCGGATTTCGTAAGCCCTTGGCCTTCTCTTTTCTTTTTCTTCATCTTTCTTTTCTTTTCTTATAGATTTCTTAGACCCTAAACTCACATAGGGTACTCTATCAAATATATATAAGCATATAATGAACTAAGATCACATGCAACATCTTAACTAAAAGTAAATATCTCCTTTAAAACATTTAAGGGAAAAATTCTTGCGGAAAACCGCCTCTTACTGCAGGTGAGCAGTACTTACCTTGATTTCTTGGACTTACAACCGAAATTAGACGACTAGGGCTCGGGTGAAACTTGAGATCTCTACGAACCGTCCGCGCCTACGTGTTCTTCTCGTCGAGACGAACGAAACGCTCCGCACTCCTTGCTTTTCCTTGGCCGGCGCCCCTTAGGAGAGGAGAGGAGGAAAGAAAACCTAGGTTCCCTTTTGTTTTCGCCGCTCCTCCCTCGCCCCCTTCTCGCACGCAGCCGAAAATTCTCCTCCAAGGGTTTCACGCGACTTAAGCGGGGTTTAAATACCTCTTCATGAAAAAACGTAACTACTCTATAAAATTATTTCTCTCCACCTTTTGTTGTGCTTGATACCCTAGCCCAGCCGGTCACTTGCGCGCCCTTAAGGGCTTGCTCCTCCTGTGGTCGCGAGTTCGAACTCCCCTGCTGCCTTTTAAAGTTTTTCCTTTTTTAAAAATACTAAAAGTTTTTCCTTTTTTAAAAATACTAAACGGACTCGGAAAATTCCATAAAAATATTCTAAAAATTCCTTAAAATATCTAGAATATTTCTAAAACATTTTTAAATAGTTCTAAGGACTTTAAGGACTTAAAATGGAAATTTTGGGGCGTTACAAGCCGCTGGACCAATATACAATCGGACATCATCTCCCTTGTATAGCGGATAATATGAAACATTCATACATACACACACGCAAGATATGACCTCTAGCCTCAAATAAAAATATATCAACTAATCCCAGCCAGAGCATATAAAAGAAAATGCATCCATATCATAAATTTCCAATAAGACTTACCTGATCTGCCATCCGGGCAGGCGCACAGCAAAATACATCACATAAAGTTCAACAAAGGACGCAAAAGTACAATTCACGCATCAATACAACACAAATACAAGTCCATGACGTAAAAATAATACAGTATGTAAATAAACCTACAAACATCCACACAAAATAAAAAGAAGAAAAAGGCACAGCGATACGAAAAGAAAATGACGTGAAGGGACTGACTGCTGGGCACTCCTAGCAACATCATCCTAAAACAGATAAACAAGCAAACGGGGGGTGAGTCCAGTTGAACTTTGCGGGTAATAAAGACAGGTATGCATGGTATCAAAAAACTATACAAATAGAGTAGAAACAACCGGATACAGTCTCATAGGAATAATAGAATATGCATATCTATAATACTGAATGTACGATACATACCAGTATCAATCCCACCTGCGGGATAGTGGGTTATATAACTCATAGACACGAACAAATGCAAATCACCGAACCAAATGAAAAATACCTCTTGTATTTGCATGTCATCTAAGTGTAGCAATCATAACTCAATTAAATGCAGCAAACACAATCAAATGCAATCTCATGCATCATATGCACATGATGCAGTGATATGTATCACCCTTGATGCCAGTCCAGCTACCGTAACATGTCATATGTAAGTGACTGAGTGGGTAGAGCTATGACAACTATACGCACTTTACTGCCACTGCTCAAGAGTGGCCGAGTGGACAGGATGCAGTCGGAGACAACACTCCTATCCCATGTCATATGGGGGAACCTCGCTCTTATCTCCTTGTATCACACAACAAAGGAAGGATCCCCGCCTGTTACCACGCTTCAATAATCACTAACTTATGAGTGGCTAAGCGGAGCAGAACGGAGCAAAATTGGCCACACTATGATCACTAATCCCTGAGTGATTGTGTGGCCAGATCCTATATGACTGACAATTCATCTCAACCACAAGGAAGCTAAGGGTCGTCAGTTATGTAACCATGCAAGGATGGTGCATGACACTAACACATGCAACACCCACCTAGTAGTCCTACCAAGAACTACGAGTCTAAAACATAAATCGTGAGCTACAAAATAAATCACTAGGTGCATATGCAAGGTATAACTAGTGATCGACCAAAGGTGATATATCACTACTCCTATGCCCATATGCATACATGTATATTATACAGAGCGAGAATAACAAGTATCGAGACCGTATGGAAATAAAATCAACTCAAAGATTAAACAACAAATATCAAGTAGGAAAAATAAGAGACAGATAAAAGTATAACCTACTGTTACATATAATAAAGCATGCATAGAAAATGATAATATCTACAGAGATAGAGTCAAAGATACTCGTCTCCAAAATAGGTGCATGCTCGTAACTGTAGAGAATCTCCCGTCCAAATAATCCATAACAAATCCAGGCCCTCTATCATAGAGCATAATTACTTAGCTATAATCATATATGATACTTAGCTAAACAAATCATCTAAATTAATTAGGATTAATCCTAATTATTATAGTCATTTAATTAGACAAAATTAAGAGACTAATTATAAACTATTTCTATCCATGAGGTTAAGTTTGATTTAGGCTTAGTCTAATCCTAAATCAAAAATTCAACCCAACCTACTCATGAAACCAAGGCTCACGGCATAGAACTAATATTAGAGATCAAACTCCGCAATCGTTCTACCTAAGTATTCATGGCACAAAGGATGGAGGAAGATTAAAAGAACACACATTGCTGGATACCATCCTACAACTTGCTCACAGTAGCAACATATGTCTATAAAGTTCTATTGCAAAACTTCTCATGAAGCAAAACACTCATAGAACAACATTTTGGCAAAGGGAACCAACGAAAAACAAACTACTAACACTATCAAAATCCTCCATCACAACCGAAGGTTACCATCCATATTCAAATCCCAAAACAACAAACCATATCAAGATCAAAAACATAAAACAAAAGATAGAAACAAAATCCTATCACAGAATGCTAATTCTGATCAAACCCATCCAACTCCAATTGAGTATCACAAGGCACAAACAGAGAAACCAAACTAAAATCCCAACCAAAATTCTCAGAACAGAACCATATTATGTGATCCACTCAAAACAAAACCCTAGTTCATCCATTTGATCATTAGCCAACCTAACAACTAGCTAAACCAGTCCCAAAACCACAAGAAGCACATGGCATGGACACAGATAAAAAATCAACACTAAAATCTATAGCCTAATCAAGCAGAGGTAAATTCACAAATAGATCTAATCAACACAAATCCAATCTGCATGAAGAACATAAAGAACCATAATGTATTTTTTTATAAAAAAAATCCCCCTTAGCATAGTCTCTCCCTTGACACTAATGTCTTCGAGATTTTTTTTTGAAAAAAAAACTTTAAAGAGGTTTGAAAAAAAAACAAACTAAACTTTTAACTAATTTCTCTCCATTTGACATAAATAAAAAATAACAAAGAGTCCAAAAACAAGACCAAGGATCAACAAGAAAAAGACTTAAGTTTGACAAGGTTGAAGTCCTTGAAATATACTTATACTTTTAAGCACTTAGAGAAGAAACCTAGACAGAAAAAAATAGAATAAAAATTCTTTTAAGAATATGTAATTTTAAATTTTCATCTCTAAACAGCGACAAAATTTTAATTTTTCGTCTCTAATTTTAGCGACGAAATTTTGTGTCCATCACCAAATTGTTTAGAGCTATGATGGAACCATTAATGAAGTTAACGACGAAATTTTAATTCCATCATAAAGTTGCGACAAAATTTAAACTTCCGTCTTTAATTTTAGAGACGGAATTAAATATTCCATCTCTAATTTTAGTGACGGATATCAAATTTCCATCTCTAAGTTTAGCGAAGGAATTTAAAGTCCATCGGTAAGTTTAACAACGGATATTAAATTCCATCCTTAAACGATGTTAACGATCCATTTTATAATGTTGGTAATAATCGGTCACTAATCGAATACAGTGGCTGATTAACGGCTAATAATTCCATCACTAAAATGCTATTTTCTTGTAATGTTATATGCAATCTATCTCTTTCTGGTACGGCCTAAGCCAACATACCATAATTATCACCACTAACTTGGATTAAACTAGAAGGTTATTTTTCAAGTTAAATATTATATAATACGCCATGCGTTTCGGGATTGTGATTGTTTACTTTCGAGACACATCGTACGTGAGTACTAAGAGGAGCGCAATTTACGTGGAGTATCCGTAAAGCAAAACAATTCCAATTAAACTATGAGTTCTTGAGTATCGCAGACTCCATCCCTCTCCCCTAGCTATTTATATATATTGATACATCTAAGCTTAGCTGCCATATATTATTAAAAAACAAATTTAATAGATAATGGATCTGAAAATCTTAATTATCAAGATAAATCTTTATGTATGTTTTTCGGATTTATACTGTCAACTGATAAAAAATTAAATTTTTATAAAACTGAATCGATCACTCCAAATTTAATTATTACCTCAATAAATATTTTTATATTTTTTCATACATAAAAAACCACTTGGATACACAGGATCACAGTCGATCGGACTTGGTTGCGTGGAGTTGCTGCACATATCAGTGAATGCGTACGTCCGAGGAGGTGCGGCCAAATGTGTAGGGGCCAATCAACTTGATCCTTTCCATGAACGTACTCCACTCCCACTGGCGTCCCGCCCGCAAGCAGTACTCTCACAGCTGAACAAGAGCAGGGCGCAGTACAATACAAAGACGAATTAAATAATCAGCGATCTAGAAAGCTAGCTGGGAAATTAACTACGCTAGGTGCCCATCCCAATTTCCAAAGGCCAGTGGAGACGCAGGGAATTGGCAGTCGAGGAGCTAGAGAACAGGTTTCGGGAGTGAGAGAGAAAGAGAGAGTGAAAGAGCGAGGTTGGGCATCTCGGCAGAACCTGATGCAGGGATAAGTGCATGCCCACGAGAACTGCGACTTTGACCGGGCAAACGGCCAGCATTCTGCAGGCGCAGGTCTGCAGGCTTACAGCTTCATGCAGTATCTAGCTACCATGAGGCATCAGTCATCCATCTGGAAATGATTGGCTGTGCAAACATAAATTTCTCTGACCTACTCATCTCATCGATCGTCACGATATATATCGATCCTGATAGAGATGCATCAGGAGCACAGTAACAGATCAGCCTCGTCCGTGGCTGAGCAAAAGAAACAAGAAAAAAAGTGATTCAAGTTTTTGGCAGAGCCCGGCCGGAGGCCGGGGACCGGGCGGGGCTTGATTTCACGGTCGGAGAGAGGTTGATTTTACATGTTTTCTTCTGACAATGTGCAGGAAATTAATTAAAAGACTGCCTCTCTGCTCCCTCGGCTAGCTTCCAGACTATATATAGTGTTGGGTACATGCAAATAATTGACTATTTATTAATGCATTTATTTGCGGGTTTTTCTTATAAATGGACCCTCTTGCCAAATCTTCTATTCTCAGTGCACTACCCCCTCTCTCTCTCTCTCTCTCTCTCTCTGATCTCCTCCTCCTTCATAGTTTGTGTGTGGGTTGAGTACTGAGCAAAGTAGAGAATGAGAAGGGGAAAAAATGTGTGGAAGAATCTGTAAAGCTCAGGAGGGATAGCGCCGTATGTTAGTTGACTAACGTTTGTGTTCATGGCGCTATCTATCCTGAGCCTCATGGATTCTCTCTGCTGCTCGTCGCCATGTGGAAATCAATTTTCTTCTTCTTTTTTTGTTTTTTCTTTTTGCAAAGTTATCATTCTAAACAAACATGACGATACTAAAACTTGAGTACCAAGGAGTAATTAAATAAATTGTTTAAATCTTGATAATTGTATAATTCAATCCAATAATTCTATTCTTTGATTTATATATATATAATTTGTTAAATGGTATTAGCTAGAGCCTTCTTTAATCTTCTAGTATATATTTTCATTTTCTTTGCGTTCTTTGTTAGAAGGGAGTGCACTTCCCGACACACTTTGTTTCTCTTTCTGCTGTTTTACCTTCGTGGCTATTACTGATTTTCTATCCTTTATGTTTGCGATGAAAATGCTCTTCATGTTCATGATGCCAAATTGATAAGGACTGACAGTATATATATATATATATACACTTAGTGCTTGATGTACATTAATTAACAAAGTTTTCACTCAAACTATCTTTGGAACTTGGATCAAATTAGCCAAGATATGGACATTGAGGTTTGAATGAAACATAGACACTTTATTGTCTTCATGAAACGACCAACTCTTGAATCCTTTGGCTATTAGAATATTGCCTAATATAGATAATGAAAACCAGTAATAGAGGCTGACGTCCAAAATGATCTGATTGAAAAATTCATTGATAGTAGTATTATGGTGTGCCAACTTGTTTTATTTATGCAGGCAAGATGATGCAGCCATAACAACTAGTTGTCATTCTCCATATGTCGATAGACTGAAGGGGTTTGGGCTTCTTCTTTCTACATGACACAAGAACAATGAGAACTAATGTGCATTTCCTTGAAGTTCGATAGGCCATTACGTACCAATCTACATTATCAATTTGTAAGCTAGGCTACCAAATGAACCGAAGTGCCTAGTTGCATGCCTAAGATTAACGAGATTTTTTCAATCTCGGGCGACCGGTGCGGGCCCACGAAAGTTTCCCACCGGCCACTAGGATAAATCGGAAAGTGCTCGCAACGGGTGGTCCAGAAGCCCAACGTCCGAGGGTTTATATCTCATTTGGACGAAAATTTCCCGCAAAATACGTCGTAGCTGGAGATCGAACTGCGGAAGCTTGGGATGACAACTAATGATCCTTCCGTTGCATCATAGACCCGGGAGTTGCAATATTTGTGTTAGAGTTTATATGACAAATGCATCTAGATTTAGGGAAAGAAAGGATTGAGCAACTTTAAATGTCTTCTCCATTTGTATATTTGGCATGAAGTTAACTTATGTTTCAATTGTGTGTGAAGAAACTGTATTAAATTTAATTATAATTAATAATTAAGGATGCATTGTCTAAGTGCCATAGCTTCAAAAATCCTTGAAGATAACGTGATACATCGTGTGTCTCACAATAGTATGGTCTTTTGTCGCGTGCGAAAATATTACCTTGTAAAGATTGGGTTTATACTAATTAGCGGATTAATAAGCCCTTATAGAGGAGCACTGTGATATCATCCAAAAGAGTATACTATTAGGGAATAAAAAATGGCGGCCGGTGGACAACTTTCGTAGGGCCGGGTCGGTCGCCCAATGAAAAAACCTCGTTAATTATTTTTTAGAAGGGAACAAAAAACTCCAAAAAGAACTTTTCAAATAATAAACATGCATCACTTTAGAGTGCCAATGAATTATCTTTCGGTGTACGGAGGAAGAAGATGTTCCTCATCATGGATAGTGGAATAAAATCTCATTATTGGTTAAACTTTCGCATTGATATAATTAGCTTGTTGTATAGTCCATGAGACTTAATGGTGGTTGATCTAGATGAGCATGAAGTAGATGAAGAACTCAATATGCAAGAGACCTCTACAAGAAATTACTATGTAAGTCAAGATGAAATGCAAGAGGTAAAGCAGCTATTTGGGATAGACTCGACCTCGGTCTGGGTCCAAATCGGACACAGGCTAGAGTTGTAACCGAGTCAAGGGGTTGTCACACTCTCGGAGGAGTCGCTGGTTTGATAGAAAATCGAACAACACCTTCCCAGTACGACGGACAATCTGAAGTAATTATACATGACCTACATAACCCCACATACATAGGCCAACACGGTCGGAACATTTAACACATATAATAAAACAAGACAGCAAAAATAAAACCAAAACTTACCAAAGTGTATGCCGGTATGACTTAAATCACAAAATGCACTACAACAAATATTTCTTTTCGCAGCGCGCAATAATAGTATCCGCAGCGCGCATCGAATGCTGCATAACTACAAACTGTTAAAAGTCGCAACTTATCCGCAGCGTGCAGCTGCGTGCTGCGGATAAGTTGCATCCACAGCGCGCGGCTACACGCTGCGGATAAGTGGATCCGCAACACACGAATATACACTGCGGATAATTACATCCGCAGCGAGTGGCTGCGCGCTGCGGATATGTGCATCCGCAAATATGCGCAGCGCGCGACCGGCCACTGCGGATGTACATATCCGTAGTGTATATTTGTACGCTGCGGATACTAATATATTTCATATAATTAAAATCACACATATATACATCTTAAACAATTTGATAATACAATAAATATACCACATCACATCTCTCAATTAACAACATCCAAAATTAAAACATTTATATCACAATAATCATCAACACCACACTTTACCAAAATAGCATTTCACTTACTAGCAAAAACAATTACAAATTAATCATAAGTCTAAAATAACTGAGTAGCAAAAAAAATTACAAACTAGTCATAAGTCTAAAGTAAGTAACTCAGTCAAAAACTATAAACTTAGATAACCAAACAATTGTGCTTCCTATTGCATCTTCGAGAAACAACATTTTATCATTTGGTCGAATGAGATCTAGCTTGTTCACAAACACTCTATCAATCCAAACTTTCCAACAAGCTCCACCAAGAGGAATGTGATGTACTTTTACTTTGGGATCTGTGGATGTAATTCGACCTTCTGCAACAACTCCGACAATACTCCAATGAAGTAGCTTACATTTAGTATTATCAATGATATCTGCACGACTCAAGGTCTTTAGTTATAACTGTATAATCAAAAAAATCTGTAAGAAAATATACAACGAATGCACATCAGTTAACTTGTACAACGAATGTAAGAAAAAATCTNTGAGCTATTAGAAGTCTCCTGATTATTGTCCATGTCTTCATCAGATGCTGCAGATCGAGGACTGTTTTGGTAAGTTTTACCATTAGCAGCTGCTTACAATTGTCTACTTAAACTATTAAAATTTCTGTTACTTCCTTACCCATCAGACTATAGAAAATAAACTGTCAGACAAGTCATCAAGACAAACATTTCAGATATGATTTTAATCTAGAAATATAAATGAAAATCATGTCATAACACAATAATATTACCAAGCGGATAAATATCAATTGTGATGGTCAACATGAATCAATATATTCTATAAATCTAACAGTAACTATTAAATGAATCCAGTTGCATGAGTTCATTCATTATTAGTGAGGCATGAAATATAATGGAAATATTGCTTCCAGAACATTTTTGACTTGAATATCATCCAATGTTCTAAAAGATCTGAACAAATCTACAAATGTCTGTTCTACATACAAATGTAGCAGAAAGAAAAACCAAAGAGCACAAGCAGAACAAGATATTCCACATACGACATAATGCATAGCTTTTGCAGGAGTTGTTCTACAGTTTCCTAAAGCAAAAAAAATGTTCTCTCCGCTCAACTAGAAAATCTACAAATGCATATCAATTCTTTGGGACTTATTCTCTCCAGTTTCATATATAGTCTCCGACTCCATATATTTGTAAGTTTCAGAAGATTTACAGAAGCTAAATTGATTCATACTACTCAATAACTACTTAACAATCAAGGAAATAAACTTAAAAAACAATTTCCTTAAGGAAAAAAATAAAAATAAAAATCTGTATCAGAAAAATTTCCTTCAGTATGTTGCACTAAGGCAGCTGATAAAATAAGGTAGAATTTCATGATATTATGACACAATCATGTTGGATGAACTAGGCTAGACTTAGTTGTACAAGTTACATAGCCAAAGTCTTAATGACATTACCTTTACAGAAATATTATGCCGCTTTAAGTTTCTTTCTGATATTTTATCATAGGAGCAATAGGCTTTGCATGTACTGGAAGCTTGAAGCCTAATCAATGGAAATATATATCATGGTTCTAATCTTTGGTACATGTCTTAATCCAATCAATGGAAATATAACTTATGGAAATCCTAATGTTATACTAAATCCTGTAGTGTTTGGTATCATCTAGCAATTGGTTAAACTGTGTTGAAATAGTTTAATAGTTAATCATTCCAATACCACTAGGTAGATTTAATGCCATCTTTGTTGGTGCAGGAAGCACTATATCGAACCTTATTTTGATATTGACAAAGGATTCAAAGTTAAGTACTATTTGTGATCTAATAAAGTTACTCAAGTGTGCAGGAAAAGTCCTAGGAACACTAGGCACTAAGTCCTGGCCGAGGGCTGGGCACCGAAGTCCTGGTCGTGGACTGGGCACCGAAGTCCTAGTCGTGGACTGGGCACTAAGTCCTGGCCGAGGGTTGGGCACTGAAGACCTGGTTCAAGGAATTGGGCACTAAGACCTGGCCGAGGGTTGGGCACCGAAGACCTGGTTCGAGGAATTGGGCACTAAGTCCTGGTCTCGGACTGGGCACGAAGACCTGGTGAGTAAAGCTGGGCAAAAGTCCAACCGGAGGAGCCGGTTGGCAAAAAGGTAAATTCTCCTGAGAGGAGTAGGTGAGGACGCGTTCCCCGTCGAGGGAATATTAGGCGTCAGTTCGACCTAGGGTTCCATTTGGGAGATTTGAAATCAGAACCAAGACAGCTACAGCTGTAAATATTAACTAATATTCTTGCTTTGGTTGTTTTGGAACTAACCTTGGTTGCAGGACCGAAGGAGTGTGTGTCTGTAGCTCAGAATGCCCCAAAGGAAGGGGGTATGAAGCTGGGCTAGGCACCCGGGAGGTCCCGGGCACCCAAGGTCAAAGCCAAACAAGCAAAGAAGCAAGAACGCTTCGAAATCACACTGGGCTAGGCGCCCGAGAGGTCCCGGGCGCCCAAGGTCAAAGCCAAACAAGCAAAGAAGCAAGAACGCTTCGAAATCACACTGGGCTAGGCGTCCTGGAGGTCCCGGGCGCCCAAGGTCAAAGCCAAAGAGTAATCGAAGCAAAATCAGCCACGAAGCCAGCGGACCAAGTCAAGCTAGGCGCCCAGGAGGTCCCGGGCGCCCCAGTCAGCTCCAGAGGCCGATTCGAAGGGGATAAGCACTGACCGAGCTGCGGATGAAGGTTCTCCGATCTGAAGGCACGTGTCAGGCGCCCCCAGCGAATCAGGCGCCCCCAGGAGCACTATAAAAGGGGCTCGACTCCAAGGCTTCAAGAACACAACTTTCTAACGCCTCTAAGCTTTTCGTTCAAGTGCTCTGCTCCGGCAAACTCCGATCTCGACATTCCAGCGCCGACGATGACCCTCTGCTCCGAAGTACGATCCACATCAGGGCGTCGGTAACGAAAAGTGTAATTCCTTTATTTACTGCAATATTCTTGTATTAAAATTTGTAAACCTTTGCGTGATTATAAAATTACCCACAGTAAACGGTCAAGGACCGTGGGCCTTGGAGTAGGAGCCGACAGCTACTCCGAACCAAGTAAAAGACTTGTGTTCTTTATGTGATTGTTGTGTTTTCCGCTGCGTTTTCTCTTTTCTTAATTCGAAAAAGATTTTAACGATATTCACCCCCCTCTATTGTTTTACTTGATCCAACAATCTTCTCATATGCTCCTGCTGAACTTCATAAACTCCTAACAAAACCATTAGTAGAGATTAATATATCATGGAATTAACCTGTTTGATATCTAGCATCTGTTGTTGGCCCAAAAGCGTGTTGGAACGAAACCTGTTTTATTGTTGGGAATGACTCCTAACAATGGAAGGTGCAACATTGCAACTCAGACAAATTACAGAGCAGTGAGAGTAAAGAATAAACAAGATCAAATGGTACAATGCAAATACAACACAAGAGAGAATTCATACAAAAAAAGGGATCAAACATGTATAATATTGAGAAAAAAATTTAAAACGTTAATATACAACCTGTAACAACTTAAAAATCCCCAATTATAACAAAAAAATCTCCCAGTAAAGTGGGCATTCAACAAAATAACAAAAGAAACAATATATGTTAAGTTGATTGAATCGTAAAATGTCAGCAAGGAAATATTTAGCACGTTTCATGCAGCTCACTCTACAGATCAACATGGACAAGCCATTTGGCAAATAAAATAGATACTAAAAAAAAGGATGAGTAGTGTACTTGTCTGTAAGATGGAAAAATATCAATTGCTTATAACCATACCTTTAATATAAGATTTGAGATTGACAAAACAGCTACATATTCAGAAAGATTCCAAAATACTGAATGGAAATGTAGGATGAGCAACTAAATTTGTAAGGATTCTAGTTATCATGAGTTTAACCACACAAACAGCCACAAGATCACGAAAGCCAAAAACAATTACAATTATATACCTCCTCTAAGAAGACTTTGACTAAATTCAATCAATGATATAGGAACACTTCAAGGTATGAACAAATCAGATCTAACAAGAACGAAAAGAAACCTGGACTACTCGGGCCCTTCTGTTCCGTACCTGATGCGCTTGTATATATGTTTTAAAAAAAATCTTTAATTTGGCAGCAAAAATAAGACAAAATGCAACACAACAATCAGATAACAAAACATTTTCCCCCAAGATAAACTTCTATATTGATTAAACATATAAAGCCCACAGTTCCAGAATAATTATAAGTATTAATATAAAAAATTTGCAGCTCATGAGCATTTTCACTTTCGAGAACATGCTTACAAGTAGACTTACGCTAATGCTTGGTAAATATTGAAACAATGAGCACACATTCGATGTCTAAGGAAGTTGTATCGTAACCTAGGAAACGATTGGGACAACATATTTGCATTATCTAATTATTTATTTGAATCTCAACCCGTTAAATAGAGTTTGTGAGGGTGTATTGTACGAAACCGAAAGTAACAGGAATGATGCAAGTGAGAAAAGGGGGGGAACTAAGAAGACTGCTAAAAGAAACCTCTGAAATCCCCCAAAAGAATTGCTTGACGAGAAGAGGAATTTCTAACAAACCATCGACGAGAATCTGGAGAATGATCTACCTCAAAAAAAAAAAGTTAACTCCTCGAGGAAGAATACAAGGACACCAGGCGATGGAACGGCGGCGGCGGCGCAGATCGACGACGGCAATTGGAGGACTAGGTTTTGGGCCGGCGATGGTAGACGAGTTGGGGCGGCGGGAATTGGAGGACTATGTGATAACTATCATTTTGTTACTCCAATTAGGCTCTTAAATTCATGTTTTGATCTCTTTTCATATGCTTAAGTTTGCATTTGCATTAGGTTTCATGAAATCTTTCTATTTTGTCTTTGGATACAATTCTTTCTATATTTGAGATATTTTGGCATTAATTTTGAATCTAATTTTGTAGGCTTCAATTGACCATGGACCTAGATCAAATTGAATCAGACTTGAGCTCCTACTTGGCTTTGATCAAGGGGATCAAGAGGTGGATCAATGTGAGCTGGTCGATCAAGAAACGGCTAGATCTGAGCCATCTACTATCTGCTGACTAATCAGAGCTTGAATCCTGAGGAAGGCAAAAATCCACTGGCCAGGGGTGGAAAGACCTAGTGAGTAACGACACGGTTGTTGGTCGTCGACATCGGTTATTGGTCGACGACATAGTTGGGCCGCCAAATGTTGATTTGGCCGCCATGTTGTTGGGCCCAAGGGGCCAGGTTGTTGGACCGCCAAATGTTGATTTGGCCGCCAAAGGGGTTGAGAGACTGTGTCATTACAATAAAAAAGGAGTTAATCTAGACCTCAGATCAAGATCTGAAGATTTGGTCCCAATCAAAGGTCATCCAGCCGTTGTATTGAGCTTACGAGGAGCCTAAATCGTCCATTCAAAGATCAGAGCAATCTGAGCCATCAGATGCAGATCCGGTTGATCCCAGCTGAGGAGAGGTAGATCCTGACCCTTGATCAAGATCTGGAAGGTTTGACTTAGATCTGAAGAGATTCGATCGTTGGATGAGGCCGAGACGATCACAACCGTCGAAATTCAAAAGGTTCAGTTAAAACAGAATTCCCCTCTTCCGCTCGAGGGTTGTCCCGATTCAGAGTTTTCTTCGTCAGTTCATCGCGTTTTCTTCTTCGTTCCTGAGGCGACCACTTCAGATCCATTCATCTTTGAGATTCCGAATCGAAGGAGCAATCCTCCACGAGATTTGCAACCCAGTTTTGTCGCTGAGAGGATCTCGGTTGAGGGTTTCGCCGGAATCCTGCTTTTCCGATCAGATTCTTCTTGTCAGCCGATTTCAAGCGATCTTAGCTATCTGTGGTGACTGGAGGGGTTCTCTGAGTGTCTCTGAAGGTTTCGGAATCGATTTGCAATCCCATCTGCCAAGGAGGAGAAGTTCGGGGAAGGAATTCAGCTGTGCAGAAAAGTTCATCATAGATTGGCCGCAGGAGCTGATTTCTCACTTGATCTCTGAGATAGAGGGTTTTTAGCTCACTCTTGTGTGACGGCAAGGGGGAATTATTAGTGACGAACTCGATCTGAAATTTAGATTTCAGTTTTAACTTGTTTATGTAATCATTCAATTCTGTATCAACGCACTTTCAGATACTGACCGGTCTGTTGACCGATCCAGACATCATCTGATCGGTCTCTGGACCGATCAGGCTTGCATCTGATCGGACTGTCGACCGATCAGGCAGGTCAGAGTTTCTTAAGTTATAATTTCGTTAGTAATACTTGCTTCGAATACAATTTCTGAAATTTAGTTCTTAATTTAAGCTTCATTGTTCTTGTTATCAGCCTGAGCATTTTTAATTCCCTAATATCAAGTTAAAGTGTTAGTTTTCAATTAGTGTTAAGCTAGCTTCTTTGATTAGGTTTTAAATAGGTTAAGTGTAATTCATGCAACTTCCTAAGGCATACTTTGCTTAGTTAAGTTCATTCTATTACTGCTCTTCCGTTCCTATCTGCAACACAAACCCCCATTCCATTAGAAAACCCAAAACATTTGACGACAAACAAATTCAAGCTTGATTCAAACACTCACAACTAGTCCTTGAAAAAATACGACCTGAGGCCCCTATTCTACATTTAATCTTGCTAGCCAAAGGTTTTCAGTTTATAAATATCTAATTTGAGGCTCATTTGTGACACTTGTTGTGGGCCACCATCACTAGGTTTTGGGCCAGCAATGGTAGACGAGACGAGGCGACGGCGGTAGGTTTGCGGACGCTTTTGTGACGATGAGTTGAGCTGCGCGAGCGTGTTGGGAATGAAAGAAGCAGCGGTGATGAGTTGAGCCGTGCAAGCGTGTTGGGAACGAAAGAAGGCGGCGAGGGTTTTGGGAAAAACAGAATAATTTTAAAAGAAGAAGCATATCTGTAGTAAAATAGTGAAAATAAAGAAAAAGAAATAAGGAAAACAGAAAAGAAAAAGGAAAATAGTGAAATAAGCATATTTTAAAAAAGAATAAGGAAAAACAAAAAATAAGGGAAA
Organism: Boesenbergia rotunda; assembly: GCA_024364735.1. Classification (NCBI taxonomy): domain Eukaryota; kingdom Viridiplantae; phylum Streptophyta; class Magnoliopsida; order Zingiberales; family Zingiberaceae; genus Boesenbergia; species Boesenbergia rotunda. Next base: position 106,766 of record JAGFNQ010000305.1, on the reverse strand, counting down.
AATAAGGAAAATAAAAAATAAAAAAAATAGAAAATAATAAAAATAATAAAATAGTGATTATTTGTAGTATTATTTATAGTTTTATTTGTAGCGTATCACATATAATAAATAAATGCATTAACAGCGTACCAATTTTTACATGCTGTCATTGTTATTATTTATTCACAGTGTATGTTAATATACTGTTAATAATAATATTAACAGCTTGCTTTTAATGTACGCCATTGATGCTTCTTCTTTTAAAATTATTTATGTTATTAACAGCGTACATCAATATGCATGCCGTTAATAATACTATTAACAGCATGCTTTTAATGTGCGTTGTTAATAACGCGCTGCGGAAAAGTAATTTTCTTGTAGTGACAGGTTGAGGCTGCTGGAGCAGGAACGATGAGCTGAGGGAAGCGGACTTCGGGACATGAGTGAAGGATGACATGGAGGCAAGCCAAGGGCTTGTGTGCGCATCTGAGGGACGGGAGCCAAAGTCGAAAAGGGCTTGAAGGCAACAGATCGAGGCTGCTGGATGAAGAGTCAACCAGGTCATGAGGTTTCGAGTGCTGAGGGAATTGCACTCGGGGGCTAAGTTGTGAGGGTTCGAGAGCTGAGCGAAATGTACTCGGGAAGGGTAACCCTAGACTTAGGGAGTGGATCAGTCGACTGGTAAGGGACCAGTCGACTGATAGGGTCCACAGAAAGATCAGTCGACTGGTCCAGGACCAGTCGACTGATGGTGACCAGAATTTGAATTGCCATTCGAATTCGACCAGTCGACTGGTAATGGTCATATTAGCCTCGAGCTCTATTTAAGGAAGCTTGTTTATGGCTGTTTCTTCTTGGCGAAACTAGCTTGGTTAGAGCTTGTTAGTAGCCTAGTATTGCTCAGGGATTGTCCAAGGTTTGTGGCGAGGTTTCTCCACCCACAAGGAGCGACAAGAGCTAGCCAAAGGTGCTCCAAGGAATAATCCACCGAAGGATCGGGATCGTCTATCTTACGGACAGTCGTGGAGTAGGAGTTTCATCTCCAAACCACGTAAATCGGTGTGTTCTTCGTGTTTGTTAGTTTTAGTTTTTATTATTTTGCTTGCGCACTAACATTTGTAGGAAGATAGATCGAAAGATTGCTATTCACCCCCTCTAGCAAACGGTAAGATCCTAACAAGTGGTATCAGAGCGAAGGTTCGCTCATCTACGGACTAACCACCGAGAGAGCAAAAATCTAGAGGAGATGACGATTGAAAAAAGTTGGGTGATGACATCAATGTTCCACCTCCCTATGATCGCGAGGATTTGGACTATTGGAGGATGTAGACAAAGACTTGGTTTGGCATGGATTAGAACTACATGATTGCGCTTGAAGAACCATTTGAAGTTCCAAAGGATAAGCACGGGAAAAAGCTCCGGCTAAGATATTGGAATAAGGGGCAACAAGCACAATCAAAGGCAAACGAAATGGTTATTTCAATTTTACTTAGTATTTTGCCTAATGAAATAATTAGTGGTGTAGGTGAATACAAAAGTGCACTTGAGTTATGGAACAAGATGATAGCATTCCATAAAAACCCTACACAAGCTCAATTAGTGGAAGAGATTGAGGAAATGAGTTCAATCATCCAAGAAGAGGAGAAAGACCAATCAGATGAAGAAAGAAGGTCAACATCCGAAGAATAAGAAAAAGAGTCATCCATCTCTTCAAGTGAAGTGGCACAAGAAAGTGAAAGATCATCCACTTCATCAAGGGAAGAAGAAGAGGTCTCCACTTCAAGGATTGAGGGGGAGGAGAAACCATCTTTAATACCGGAGCAAGAAGAAGTATCCACCTCCACCAAAGCAAGGGCTAAAGATCACATCATTTGCTTTGGATGCAACAAGAAGGGACACTACAAGGACAAGTGTCCATTACGTAAAAAGGAGGTAAACCCTAAACCCAAGTCAATTCATTTAAAATCTAACATGTGTTGTAGGGAAAAGAAGGAGAAAAGTACATTAGATGCTTCACATATTAAGAGCTAGGGCACTATCACACCAAGTGCCCAAAAAAAGGAGAGCTCAAGAAATTAGAACATTTGAGAAAATGGGAGAAGGAAGAAAGGAAGAAAAGCTCACATCAAGGGGGAACTACAAGGGTAAGGGAGGTAATCCCTAATTTTAAGCATGTTTCAAATTTCTCTATGTATGCTAGAAATAATGAAAAATATTTGCCTATGCGTAACTTTGGAATTAAATATTATGATAGAAATAGGGTTAACATGGTATCCCAAAATCCTAAGGAACACATGTATCATGATAAATCTAGGATTGTTAAACCTAAGGATTAAGACATTAATCCTAAGAAAGAGAGATACATGCCTAGACAAATGGGTAAATCTAGGAATGTCCAAGATGGACATGGTGATGCTAAGGTGAAGAGTCTAGAAAGGGAAAATCAAGCTTTGAGGTCAAAGCTTGACAAACTAGAGAAAAATCTAGATAGACTCATTAGGGGATCCAAGGGGTTAGACATGATGTTGGGAAGTCAAAAACCCAAAAATGATATATCGGGTCTTGGATATCAACCTATAAGGTCAAATGTTAGTAGAAAGTTATATGCAAGGATGTCATATGATTATAGCAAAGGAAAGGCCAAAAATGGCAAGGAAAAGTCATTTAAAGGGGAGAAGAAGAACTTGACTAAGGAAAAAATATACAAGGTTAAGAGAGTTAAAGTTGTAGGTCAAGAAGCACCAGAGATACATCGGTGTGGTCTTGCCTTTATAAATAAGTCACCTAGGGAGGTGACTAGGGTTAAGAGTGTTGGGTATGGCTTGGCGGGTTTCCTTAGCGAAAACTTGGTCGTCCTTGAGAGACCTCTCCATGTCTACGGATTAAAAATTAATCCGAATGGAGACCCGTCTCCCAACGACCATTTCGTGTCGTATCGAACGATCCAAATTACAACTCGGCCGATCACAAAGATCGAGCCTTGTAATTTGCTTGACCGTTCAACGGCGAAAAAGATGACGAGTGGATCGTCGGCTTTTGTGTTTATGGTCGGGGTCCAATTATTTAATTATTGGCTATGATACAAAATCAAAATAATTAAATAATTAACATAAAATGACAAGGCAATTAAAATATGACACATAATAACGTAAGGAGCTTGAGAAAGAATTATACCATCCCGATCACTCGCGACCTTCTACCTTATGTCCCTCCCTTCTCAGACATCGCGTGGGCGACGGTCTACTGAGAACCGAGATCACCTAAGGCTCCAAACAATCCCTTCTTCCTTGCCGACCAAACCCTAGCCTCTAGGGTTTACCCGCCGGTAGCTCTCTCTCCCCTTCCCTTGCGTTGTCGGCCGCCGGAGCCTCCAAGGCCTTGTCAGCTCAGATGCTGACTTCGAGAGGAGAATAAAGAAGAAGAAGAAGAAGGAGAAGAATCTCCTGCTCGCTTACCCAAAACCGGCTGCTCACCTTGCTCCTCACCCTAGCGCCGCCGGCTTACACAGCCGCCTGCCGGCCACTCTCGCGCGCCAACCACCAGACCTCCTCCCTCGCCGTTCACCACCAAAGGGAGGACAAGATCCTCCCTTTCTCTAGCAGAGACCGGCGGCCTAGGAGAAGAAAGGTGGGTTGAGGAGGAAGAGTTCTTCCTTCCTCTAACCGGCACCCTAAGAGAGAGAAACGAGAGAGAGAAAGTGAGATAGTCTTGGGTGGATTAATTGGATTGTCTTTTCTTGGTTTCATGGTCTCATGGGGTTTATATAGGGCTAAGGTAGGGACCAGAGGAGGAGTTGGATCTTGGCCCACCAATGGATCTAAATTCGATCCATTAATTAAGATCTATTCCACTAAATGATCTTAATTGAACTTCCTCACCAACCCCCATATTTTCATATGGGCTCCACATATTACGAGTCGTCCATCCCCTCATATTTAAGATATTGAATGCCTGTTAATTAATTTAAATTACTGACAATTCAAATTAATTAATTTCTGGATCCTTGATTAGTACCACTTAACCTTATCATCATGCCAGATCAAATCCACCTGCAGGGTTTAGCATGATGAATATTTTGAGCTCATCAAGGGGACATCATCATCCCGATTCACCAGGACACGGATTCCATCAATAATCAACAGCACATCATATTATTAATATTAACTCTCAACTTACCGGGCCTATCGATCTAACAGAATAGATCTCACCCATTGGTAAATCAAAGAAATAATAATTAATAATATATGCATGTTATTATATCGGGATTAAGGATCGTACTCCATAATAAAATCTGAGGTCCTATCTAATTATCGAGTCATTATAAATTGGATAACCTCTGGTTTTGGTCATGCTCAATGAACTCAAAGCACACTAGTGTAATTCTATGGTCAAGACCAGCCACACCTAATTACACTACAACCATCCCGATGGCTTGTCCAATTCCATCTCGGTTGTGAGCCTCAACTTATACTAGGCAAGGAACTGATAACATGACCTTTCGTGTGACACCACACACCATGTTATCTACAATGCGAAGTAATGGACTTTATGCATGTACTAATATAAACAGACACCTAGTGTAGTTGTGATTCTCTTTTCAAAATGAAGATGTTCATATAAAAAAAATCATGTCATTCAGTATACACATCTTACAATCTCCCACTTATACTTAAACACTTTGCTATTCTCTCATTGCCATACATCGGACTCCCATATTCTCCACATGTCGATCAAAAGCTCTAGCTGGAAGAGCTTTAGTGAAAGGATCTGCCAGGTTGTCCTCTGATGCAATCTTGGCGACAGCCACATCTCCTCGCTTTATGATTTCTCGGATCAGGTGGTACTTGAGCTCTATGTGTTTACTCGCCTTATGGGCTCGTGGTTCCTTCGAGTTTGCAACTGCACCACTATTATCACAAAATATTGTGATAGATCTGGGCAAACCAGGAATCACATCCAAGTCCATGATGAAGTTCCTGAGCCATATAGCTTCCTTGGCTGCCACATACTTTGCTTCCATGGTGGAGTCTTCCACACATTTCTGCTTGACACTCCTCCAACCAATGGCTCCACTTCCTAAAGTAAACACAAACCCTAAGGTAGACTTACTCTTGTCCTTGTCTGACTGGCAATCTGAGTCCGTATAACCCACAAGGACTAATTGGTTTGCCTGGTAAACCATCATATAATCCCTAGTCCATCTCAGGTATTTCAATATATGCTTTACCGCAGTCTAATGTCCCTGTCCAGGGTTACTCTAATATCTGCTAACCATGCCCACGATAAAACAGATATCTGGTCTTGTGCACAACATAGCATACATGAGGCTTCCTACTGCCGAGGCATAAGGAACCACCTTCATTTTCTCTATCTCCTTTGATGTTTTCGGACACATCTCCTTGGGTAGAGGACTCCATGCCTGAAGGGGAAGAAACCCTTATTGGAGTTTTTCATGCTAAAACGAGCTAGGACAGTGTCAACTTATGACCTTGATCCCAAGGATGTGTCTCGCTTCTCCTAAGTCCTTCATATCAAACTGTTTTGACAGCCAAACTCTTATGTCTGATAACACTTTGACATTGTTGCCAATTAACAAAATGTCATCTACGTAAAGTACAAGAAACACCACTACATTTCTGTCACATCTCTTGTATACACATGACTCATCCGGGTTTTGAGTAAATCCATATGACTGGATTACTTCATCAAAGCGGATGTTCCAAGATCACGAAGCTTGCTTCAATCCATAAATGGATCGATTAAGCTTGCATACTAAATTCTCTTTGCCCTTTGCAATGAACCCTTTTGGTTGCTGCATGTAGATGGTCTCCTCAAGACTTCCGTTTAAGGAAAGCTGTCTTGACGTCCATCTGCCATACCTCATAATCCATATAGCTGCAATAGATAAGAGAATCTGGATCGACATAAGCATGGCTATTGGCGAAAAGGTCTCCTCATAATCGATACCCTCTTTTTGAGTGTACCCTTTCGCAACAAGCCTTGCTTTGAAGGTCTCAACCTTCCCGTCTGATCCTCCCTTTCTCTTGTAGATCCACTTGCATCCAATGGCTTTTACACCATTGGGTGGTTCTACTAGCTCCCAAACATGGTTAGAATTCATAGATTCTATCTCAGAGTTCATTGCCCTTTGTCAATAATCTACATCTTTATCTTGGAGGGCCTCGTCATAGGTCCAGGAATCCGATTCATGTTTACCAGAAACCAAGTCCGAAGACTCTCAAAAACATGAACCTTTCAGGCTGTCTAACAACCCTCCCACTGCGACGAGGTACCACCTGTGTATCCTCTGTGACACGCGGTGCAGTGACTTGTGGTGTGTCCTCCTGTACAATTGGTCCTAAGGTCGGAATGTCCCCTCTTAACTCTTCAAGCACTAGTCTACTCTCGGGCTTATGATTCATCACATAGTCTTCTTCTAAGAATCTGGTATTTGTACTAATGATTACCTTCTCATTCTTAGGACTATGGAACAGACCACCCTTCGTTCCTCTAGGATAACCTACGAACAGACGTACCTCCGTACGAGATTCCAATTTATCAGTATCTCCCTTCAGCACTGCTGGACTACTCCAAATCTGAACATGTCCTAGACTGGGCTTGCACCCAGTCTATAGTTCTGTGGGAGTAGAAGGGACTGACTTAGACGGAACCAAGTTCAATATGTACGCTGCCGTTTCCAGAGCATATCCCCAGAACGAATCAGGTAAGTCTGAATAGCTCATCATTGACCTAACCATTTCCATAGGAGTCCTATTCCTTCTTTCTGTCACACCATTCTATTGGGGCGTACCGGGTGCAGTAGCTGGGACTGAATCCCAGCTTCTGATAGGTAGGTCCTAAACTCTACAAAGAGGTACTCGCCACCACGATCAGATCGTAATGTCTTGATACTTTTACCTCGATGTTTCTCCACATCAGCCTTGAACTCTTTGAACTTATCAAAGCATTCAGACTTGCGACGCATCAGGTAAATATATCCATACCTTGAATAATCATCAATAAAAGTGATGAAGTATTCAAAGCCACCTCTAGCCTGGATTGACATAGGACCACACAAATCAGAATGAATCAATTCTAACACATCTTTGGCCCTATACCCCTTAGCCTTGAAAGACCTCTTGGTTATCTTACCTTCCAAGCCAGACTCACAGGTTGGGAAGTCTTCCACCACTAATGAACCCATGGGCCCATTAGCTATCAACCTCTGAATCCTACTAAGGTTAATATGACCAAGCATAAGGTGCCAAGGATATGATTGATTCATCTAAGAAGGCTCCTTTTGTTGAGGCAATCTGTGGTCCGGAGTGACCATGTGTTTTGATGTTTGGGCAAAGAGTTTAAATTAGGTTTACCCTTGTGATCTTATATATGTATGTTGAGTGTGCAGGTTGTACAGGTACACATATTGACTTGACTGGACGACCTCGGTATGGTGAAGGGTGGCATGGAGACAAGCTGGAGGCTTGTGTGCACCCGAGGGACCTTGATGGAGCAGGGACGATGAGCTGATGGGCGCGAACTTCGAGGCATGTGTGAAGGATGGCATGGAGGCAAGCTGGAAGCTTGCGTGCATCCGAGGGACGGGAGCCGAAGATGAAGAGGGCGCGAAGGCAACAGTCGAGGCTGCAGAGGAGGAGTCATTCGAGTCATGAGGGTACGAGTACAGTGTGATTGTACTCGGGAAATCCTAGGGTTTGAGTGCGGAGTGGAATGTACTCAGGAAGGGTAACCATAGGTGGGTGAGTAGACCAGTCGACTGGCCTGGGGGTAGTCGACTGATGGAACTCACAGAAGGGTCTCAGCCTGGGACCAGTCGACTGCCCTGGGGGCAGTCGACTGGTAGGTGGCTGGGGAGTTGGGTGAGAATTCGAACGTTGGGGTGCAACGGTCGAATTTTATGTTGGGACCGGGTGCATGTTGACAAGGATACGGGTTCGTAAATTTTAAAATATTTACGTGCAGCGGAAGAATTAGCATAAATAATTTCTCAAATTATTTTTAACCACGTATCTAGCATGCGACCTTATGATGTGTGGACATGATCATAAATTAAAATTTTGCCAAAAAGTAAACTAATTTACTTCGTACCTCTCGTAACTCGAAGTAAGGGACGAGATCCAACCGTAGCGTCCCTTGGAAGCTCCGCCTCTATTCGCGTCCACGCCGAGTTCTCTTCGGGATGACTTCGCAAAGTCATGAGTTTTATGCCGATGAGAACTACTAGATTCTCTAAAGGCACAACTAGAAGATCAAGAGAGAAGAAAGGAAACTAACCACCAAGAAACGGAATCTAAATTCCGGGAAGGAAGGAGTTGCGATCCGCTTCTTCTTCTTCTTCTTTGGCTCCTCCTTGGTGGATGTTGCTCACGCCAATCCCTTGGAAGGGGAGGGTGGTGCGCCGGCCCTAGGTGGAGTGGACGCCGGCCCTAGGGTGAGCAAAGGGGTGCCGGCCCTAGGAGGAAAGGAGAAGGAGAGGGAGAGATTAAAAGAGAGAGGGAGAGAATTAATCTCTTGATAACTCAATTGGGAATTCAAGGCTTGCCTTTGGTTCCTTTATATAGTAGCCTCTCCCTTGCCAAGTCTCCCTCTTAACGAAATTTTCATAAGAAATTTATCCTATAAATTCTCTTATGAATTATTCCTTTTAAGCCAAATTTTATTATAACAAATTTTATAATAAAACAAATACATCTCTCCTTTTATTATGGAATAAATTTTACAAGAAATTTATAAATTTTCTTATTATGGAAAAATCAATTCATAATTGATTTTATAAAATTAAAATAAACCATTCCATGGATCATTTTAATTTCCATAAAAAAGAATAAATTTTTATAAACTTCTTTATATATACATTTCTTTATACAAATTTATTTATCTATAATTTATAAAACAAATCGCGCTAGATTTATTTTATTAATTAAACCAAATTAATTGGTTTCTCCCCTTTGTGGTGGCCGGCCAAACCAAAGAGGGTTGGCATCCTCTTTGGCCGGCCAAACCGAGCCGATCCCATCGCGAATTAAACTCATTTAATTCGCCCAATAAGCCTTCAAAAGACTTAGCCATTTTAAACTTCCGTTGCACCTCTGATTAACTCAGATTCGACTTATTTCTCTTGATCGGAAAATCCAATTTTCAACTCATTTTAAATCCCTCGGATTACTCGTAGTACGTGTGATTAAATAGGCTTTCGATTTATGTTGGCCGTCTATAATCAACCAATTATAGAACGATCATGAGTGGCACCTAGTAGTACATCATGACCCCCAATTAATCGAAAGATCAACGGTTGACCTCAGAAGTTATTCTGAAACCTTTCAGCAGCTCTAATGAATCGTGCCTCATTCCTTTCACCATCTTATACCCACTTGGTTCAGGACATGGTCTGTGCGTGTCAGTCCCCAATAGGCTGACTACGTCACACCTAGCCCAAGTTGTGTCTTTCTCGTCCTTTGGATTTCTAATTACTCTCATGTATTTAAGAGACTCATACTCTAAACATGTCATGCTCTGGCCAGAGGCTTTGAGTAACAATCCGACGATAGGCCTGGGTATACATCTCTTCGCAAGGAGTGGTGAATCCTTTGTAGGCTGTTCAAACATCTTCGGGCACTTCGGCTTATACCCAACCATCCTGGGTCTACACCTCCTTGGAGATGCTTGCTTAAGATGTTAAAGTATAAGTCTCCATGACCAAGATGACTTGAACACCGCAAGTTAAAGGAACATCACACTTAAGCTGCGGTAAGAACTTCACTGACCTGTCTATGTATAGACTACCATGTGAAGTTTTACAGTCAGTCACTCCAATGAACTAGTTCCCTTAACTAGCATCCATGTTTATCTCCAGACATCCCAATGTCACCAGCTAGTGAGAATCAGCTGATTAGAGAATAACCCATGCTAGTCTCAACAGAATTGATAGTGTCCGTTTTTATCAATTCATCGACTAGGGATATTTTCAATACTTCACAATTGCACATGTAGAGATAATCACTAGTTGTGATCCCATCACAAATTCTCTTATGCTGTGAATTGTATTGCGGGCATTCAGTAGATGAGTTTAAGATCCCAATCAAATACACAAACATGTATACTCAAATAGTGAATTATCATTTATTAAAATAAATGTTTACAATCATAAGGCGATTGCCTTAGGACACTTCTCTCATATCACTAACATTTTAGTGGCACCAATCGACTGCCCTGGGGGCAGTCGACTAGTAGCGAGGGTTTCAGCCCGAGTCCTATTTAAAGAGGACTTCGTGGTGGCTGAGAGACTTGAAGAGTTTGGTCTTGGTTAAGAGCCAAACAGTAGTCTTTGTGCTCAGAGATTCTCAATGTGTTGTGGTGAGGTTTCTCCACCCACAAGGAGCGACGAGAGCTAGCCGGAGGTTATCCAGGGAGTGATCCACCGACGGATTCTTGGATTAGTCACCCGGCCGGGGTGGATACCAAGTAAATCAGGTTGTTAGCGTTTGTTCTTTGTTGTTAGTTTTATTATCTTGTATTTCCGCTGTGCAAACTAACAACGTAGGTTGAAAGAATCGAAGAATCGCTATTCACCCCCCCCTCTAGCATATCAGAATCGATCCATCAGTTGGTATCAGAGCGAAGGACCGCTCTTGATCGGACTAACTGCCAAGAGGGCACACGCTAGAGAAAAATGGAAGGAGAGGGTCCGCTAGGATGGGATATCCGGATTCCACCTTCGTACGACCACGACGATTTCGTGTATTGGAAAGGTAAAATGTCATATTTTCTAATGACTAATATCGAAGATTGGATGTGTATAGAAATAGGCTTCGATTCTCCCAAGGACAAAAAGGGAAGGATTCTTAAGAAGAAAAAGTGGACCAAGGAGCAAATTCATCAATCCGAAATCAATAACAAGGTAATCAAAATGTTAATCAATTTAATACCTAATGACATTTTGGATAGGATTGGTGAGTATAGGAATGCTAAGGAATTGTGGAGCAAGCTAGTAGCGCTCCATGAAAACCCTACACGAGCAGAAGAAGAGTCAAAGGAAATGGATTTAGTGGACCAAGAAAAAGAAAATGAAACAGAAGTGTCCATATCCAGAAGTAAAGGAGAAGAAGAGAGTGAGAGGGCATCCACCTCAAGAGAAGAAGAGGAAGCATCAACTTCAAGGATTGAGGGGGAGGAGAGATCTGTAGGGTTTTTCGAGCCACGAAAACCACTTTTTCGCGTCGCGGAAACCCCGAAAGCCCCAATAGAAAGGATCCGAGTGAAGAAAACCATTTCAAAAATTTACGAGTGCTCGTTTACATGCTTTAAAACCAATCTACAACCTAGATCTATTAGAGAAGAGAAAAACTACCTTCGATGCGTGCCCCGCAATTGCCGCTCGCTCCTCGGTTGGTGTCGGATCTCAAGGATGCAAAGTAGCAACCCTCTAGAAGTATCCACACAAGCAAGAGAGTGGAGAGGAGAGCCCAAAAGTGTGCTAGCACTTCTTGGGGTCTCGGCAAGATGAGAGGAGAGGGAGAGCAAAACTAAAAACTAAGTTGGGAGAAAAATCAATCACACCCACAAAAACTCCTTATTTGTGTGATCCATTTTGGCCGGCCACTTAATGGCCATTATTGGCCATTAAGTGGCCGGCCACCACCTTTGGTAACCCCCTATTTGAATTCAAAATTCAAATGGGGAGGTTACTTAGCCTTGATGATGATGCCAAGTCATCACTTGGTCAAGTCAAGGTGATGTGGCTTGAGTCAAGTCAAACTTACCTCTTGTGGACTTTCCATATTTAGCCAAAGTCAAACTTTGACTTCATTATTCTCCCATGATTAGATTCATCCAACACTTGGATCAAACTCGAGTCCAACTCAAGCTGTCTAATTTGAGTCAAGTCAAACTTGCCTTTTATGGACTTTCCATATTTAGCCAAAGTCAAACTTTGACTTCATTATTCTCCCATGATTAGATTCATCCAACACTTGGATCAAACTCGAGTCCAACTCAAGTTGTCTAATTTGAGTCAAGTCAAACTTGCCTTTTATGGACTTTCCATATTTAGCCAAAGTCAAACTTTGACTTCATTACTCTCGGTCCATCATATGGACTTATTCTCCATCTATTGCTCTATGTGTGTGACCCTATAGGTTCTTGTAACGTTGGCAATGCCCTTAAACCTATTTAAGGACATAAGCAATGAGAGGTATCTAACAACACATCATTGCTACCCAAGTTACAAGAATGTCGAGATCCAACATCACCATTGTGACTAATAATTGTGACCATCACAATATGTGACAACGTCCTTCTATCCTCGATATCTAGATTGATCTTTCATGAGGCATAGACCGTGTCATCCTCAAATCAATCTATGTGTCTTGAACTCCAAGTAGACTCACTATAATCAAATAAGCTCAATATCTCATATTGCCTTATTTGGGCATGGCCATGCACTTAGTGATCTCACTCTATCAAGACTATGATATCTCTCCCGTCATATAGGAGGGATAGATCCCATCTATATCACTCACATCCCTCCGCATAATTTGTTACATACCCAGTAATCGCCTTTATAGTCCACCCAGTTACGGATGACGTTTGACGAAACCAAAGTACATAACTCCTTATGTAGGAAACTATGGTGACTTCAGGTCTAAGGACTAATAGTCATACTAGTAGTCACATGAGAAAGTATATGACACTCATATAACGATCCAAGATACTTTCTCATGGCGGGCCATTCAGTATACATTCTCTAATGTATATCCATGTGTCAACTTGATATCTCATATCCATGACTTGTGAGATCAAGTCATCATGTTGACCTACATGCTAGTCTCTATGCATTAACATTGTCCTTGAATGTTAATACTTGACTAGGAATAATTAAGAGTAGTGTTCTCTATATCATCTCACTATCGATTCAACTAATCGATTGATATAGATAAGAACCTTCTACTCAAGGACGTTATTATACTAAGTTATTTGGCACCAATACACATAAGTACAATAACCATAAGAAATACCTTTATATATAAGAAATATATATACAAGAATATGATACAATGAGTCCAAAAAATAATCATCATATGATTGGCTCTAGGGCTCTCACTAACAAGATCCTCATCCATACAAGAGCAAGAAGAAACCTCAACCTCCACCAAAGCCAAGAAGGAACATATCACATGCTTTGGTTGTAACGAAAAGGGGCACTATAAGGACAAGTGTCCGAAAGGTAAAAAGGAGGTAAAATCTAAACCTATTTCAATTCAATTAAATTCTAACATGAGGTGTAGAAATGGAGAACTCCAAGAGAAGAAGAGGAGGATTCGATGCTTCACATGTGGTGAGTTGGGGTGCTACCACACCAAGTGTTCAAAGAAGAAAGAGCTCAAGAAAATGGGGCACTTGAGGAGATGGGAAAAAGAAAAAAGAACGAAGCGAAGTCCACAACAAGGAGGGACTACAAGGGTAAGGGAGGTAATCCCTAATCTTAAATTTAAATATAATTCAAATTTGAATTCCTCCTTGCATGATAAAAATAGAATTAATCATTCATTCATGCATGCTAAAATTAATGAAAATTGTTTGATTGTGCATAACCATGGTTTTAAATATAATGATAGGACTAGGGTTAACAAAGTAGATCAAAACCCTAGAAAGGTCATGCATCATGAAAAATCAAAGATCTCTAGACCTAAGGATCAAGACAAAAATCCCATGAAGGGGAGGAATGTGCCTAGAAAGGAGGGTAGGTCTAGGAATGTCCAAAGCGGACATGTGGATTCAAGGTTTAGGAACCTAGAAAGGGAGAATCAAGCTTTAAGGGAAAAACTTGATAGATTGGAGGAAATCCTAGAGAGATTCACTGTTGGATCTAAGGGTTTAGATATGATGTTGGGTGGTTTAAACCGCACCAATGATAGATCGGGGTTGGGATACCGGTCTAAGAACTCCCATGCCAAGGGGAAGAAATATGCTAGGGTAGCATATGATTATGGCAAGAAGGGGGAGTCCAAAAATGGTAAAGGGGTGCCATTTAAAGGAAAAAGAAATGACTTAACCAAAGACAAGGTGTCTAAGGTTAAGAGGGTTGAGTTTGTAGGCCAAGAGTTACCGGTGGAACACCGATGTGGCCAAGTGATGGTTGAGTCACCTAGGGAGGTGGCTAGGGCTAAGAGCTCAAGGGGGAGCTCTAGGAGCCTTTGGGATATATGGTGAATGAATCTTTGGAGGGTTCCTCCTAGAGGTCTAGATGGACCACGGAGTGTGCCAAAAGAATTGGAGACAGACTTGAGTCTCAATTCTTGGGTTTTGACACGGTGTTTTTGAGTTTCATGCATTGAAATATGACATTGGGGTCATATAGCATGAAGGTTGGTTTTTGATGTGCAAATGCCATATAATCAATGCTAGGGATGCATTGTGGATTGGTATAGGCAGAGACATCAAGGGGAAACCAAAACTAGGACTATTGGTTAAGGTTTGAGTGAATTTTTTTTCTAGTTTTGGATTTTGTGTCAAACTTGGGAATGGTGATAGATACATTTTGGAATGTATTTTTACCAAGTAGATATGGGTACCACAAACTTCTCCACAAAATTTAGGAATTTTTGGAGATTTGTGAAATTTTTGGTGCATTTCTGAATTTTGTCAGAAATGTTGAAATTTCAGACTTTCAGAGTAGCAGTCGACTGCCAGGGGGGGCAGTCGACTGGTCAAGGCTAATTTTTGTATCAACAGCTGGTTTGGGGTCCAAATAATGAAAATCAAGTGTATGGTGGGTTAGTACACATTGTTTAAGATCATTGGGGATTGAAAGAACCAATAATTGGGATATTGTTGGGTTCTTTTTGATGTTAGGCAAAGGGGGAGAAGTGTTGGGTTTAAGTTGGGAAACCAAACACACCTTTGCTAGAAACCCTAGGTTTAGGGGGAGCTAAGATTAAGGGGGAGCATGGTTGCTCCATTCTTGGCGTAAGGGGAACCTTGGAGAGGTTCTTAAAAAGCCTTTGTAAGTCCAATAGAGGGGGAGCATTGGAGAAGCATTAAAAAGCCCATTTTGGTGAAAATTCCTAACTTCGAGGGTTAGGTATGGGGGGCCTTGGGATAGGTTTTAAAAAGCCCATTTTGGAAAATTCCTAACCTGGAGGGTTAGGTGTAGGATGCCTTGGGATAGGATCCATGTATGCATTGCATATGCATTTATTTAGCATTATTCTTGCTATCTATTACTCTTTGTTTTCCCTAACTTAAACGTATTGCCAAATATCAAAAAGGGGAAGATTGTTGAGACAACCTGTGGTCCGGAGTGACCAAGTGTTTTGATGTTTGGGCAAAGAGTTTAAGTTAGGTTTACCCTTGTGTTCTTATATGTGTATGTTGAGTGTGCAGGTTGTACAGGTACACATATTGACTTGACTAGACGACCTCGGTACTGTGAAGGGTGGCATGGAGACAAGCTGGAGGCTTGTGTGCACCCGAGGGACCTTGATGGAGCAGGGACGATGATCTAAGGGGCACGGACGTCGAGGCATGCGTGAAGGATGGCATGGAGGCAAGCTGGAAGCTTGCGTGCATCCGAGGGACGGGAGTCAAAGATGAAGAGGGCGCGAAGGCAACAGTCGAGGCTGCGGAGGAGGAGTCAGTCGAGTCGTGAGGGTACGAGTGCAGTGTGATTGTACTCGGGAAATCCTAGGGTTTGAGTGCGGAGTGGAATATACTCAGGAAGGGTAACCTTAGGTGGGTGAGTAGACCAGTCGACTGACCTGGGGGCAGTCGACTGATGGAACTCATAGAAGGGTCTCAGCCTGGGACCAGTCAACTGCCCTGAGGGCAGTCGACTGGTAGGTGGCTGGGGAGTTGGGTGAGAATTCGAACGTTGGGGTGCAACGGTCGAATTTCAGTGGCACCAGTCGACTGCCCTGGGGGCAGTCGACTGGTAGCGAGGGTTTCAGCCCGAGTGCTATTTAAAGAGGACTATGTGGTGGCTGAGAGACTTGACGAGTTTGGTCTTGGTTAAGAGCCAAACAGTAGTCTTTGTGCTTAGAGGTTCTCAAGGTGTTGTGGTGAGGTTTCTCCACCCACAAGGAGCGACGAGAGCTAGCCGGAGGTTATCCGGGGAGTGATCCACCGACGGATTCTTGGATTAGTCACCCGACCGGGGTGGATACCAATTAAATCAGGTTGTTAGCGTTTGTTCTTTGTTGTTAGTTTTATTATCTTGTACCGCTGTGCAAACTAACAACGTAGGTTGAAAGAATCGAAGAATCGCTATTAACCCCCCTCTAGCGTACCGGAATCGATCCATCACCTTTCTCTTATTTAAGTTAGATGATGAGCTATTGACCTCTATTTGCATCGTGGGAGTCTTTGGTTATAGAGTGTACAGATTGCCTACCATAGTACCCGAATAGATAATCTCTCTATTTCTTTTTATAACAAATTTGTTATTAATAGCAATAGAATATCCATCCTTTATTAACTTAGAAACTGAAATTAAATTCTTTCTAAACGAGGGCACATATAAGCAATCTCTCAGAACTAATACTTTATTTTTCTCAAAAGACAAATAGAAAACTCCCACTGTAACTGCTGCCACATTCGTAACATCGCCCATGTAGACTATGATTTCTCCATTAGCTAGCCGTTGGGTTTCCTGGAACCCCTGCAAAGTATTGCAGACATGGTCAGTGGCTCCCATATCTACACACCAGGTACTGGTAGATAGCACCGCTAAACATGTTTCAACGACTAAGCACGAAGAAATACCTTTGTCATGACGACAGGGACAGTCCGCCTTCCAGTGCCCAGTTTGCTTGCACGTGAAGCACTTACCTTTCGGCTTCTTCACGCCAGTTCGAGGTCCCTGCGATGCTGCTGCCTTCTTGAACCTACCTTGTTTCTTCTTCTTCTTGCCTTTCAGCACAGAAGAAGAAACCCTTTGAGTCACTAAGGCCTGCGAGTTCTGACGAAAGAGACCCTCTGCAGCCTGAAGTTCTCTTAGCAGTTCGCCCAATGTATATTCACGTTTGTTCATATTGTAGTTGAGCCTGAACTGCTCAAAACTCCAAGGTAGAGACTGGAGTACAATATCGACCTGGGTTTCCCTATCGATCTGTGCTCCATGTACCTCAATCTCAATGAGGTGAACCTTCATATTTAGGACATGATCCCTCACGGGTGTCGCTTCGACTATAGTGGTCATCATCAAACTCTTCATCGCGACCAGCCTAGCAGCTCGACCTTGGTGCCCGAAGAGCTCCTTGAGGTTCAGTATCATGTTACTAGCAGTGAGCATGGCCTGATGCTGATGCTGCAGCACATTCGACATAGATGCCAAAATGTAGCACCGCGCCATCTCATATGCCTTGACCTATTTCTAGTAATGCTCCCTCTGCTCTTTACCAAAGTCCTCTCTAGACCTTTTCGGGCATTCCACGAAAAGTACATATTTTTACTCTTCAGCAGTGAAGACAATGTCAAGGTTCCTCTTCCAGTCTATGCAGTTTGGGTCGGTAAGTTTATTTTTCTTAAGTATTGTAGCTAGTGGGTTAAAGGCCATTATGAAAATCTGAGAATCACAACACACACTACTTTAGAAATCAAAAATAAATTGTTTCCTCAAAATAATAAATTTTCAAAATCAACCAACACCCCTATACACTAAGAAATTTACATGCCACGATGGTGTGGACGTACACGAATCCCTACATTCGTAAGAGGAGATTTTACCCATCAATCTTACTATGTTGTTAACCTATCTTTTTGACAAGTAAGATCAACAGTTGGTTCACTTCGGCTCTGCAAAATAATAGCAGTGACTCCGATGGGGAGGATACTATTATTTGCATCTAAGTGTTCATCATTACACGACACTAAGAAAATTATTTCCGATTATGTGCCTTCTGATGGGGAAGTACACACACTCTTTAACAATTTTTTATAGTCTTTTCCGACCCAGTGATCCGCAGAACAAGTCCATCCGATAGGGAGGAAGGCACTCAAAGTCGACGCGCAGACTTGTTCGCATCATTTATCGGTTTGTAATGGAAGCCATGGGACCCTTAGGGTCCCTCTCCCACTTAGTAATTTATTACGAGGAATTTTAAGTAGCACAACCACACAACAAGCACATAACCAACATATGAAAAATATAGAAAATCCTAGATTTTTCAACTTTCATGGCCTTGGTCTCTAATGCGCCTCCAGTTGTGTCGTCACATCGTCCGCTCCTCCCTTATGCGCAAGCCACCTTAAGGGATCTTCGAGCCAAAATGACTAGCTAATTATTTATATCATCGATCCTATACTCCACAAAGGACTGTATATGAAAACTAGATCGAAAGTAAAATTAATAGCTCGGCTAAACATGTGTCATATTTAATTACAAAAATTAAATACCTAACCTCGTCAACCCCGAGGATTAATTAATTTATAATAAATTGCACAACCATTCATACAACCATTATTTGGCCATGACAAGTTGGAATCTTGTGCCTGCAACACAAAGTTAGCCTACGCACATCCACATATCTTCCAGCAAAATAAAATGTATGAAAATGAAAAAAATTAACCAATCCTTAAATACACAAAGCCGAAAACCTCAACTCTGATACCAGTTGTTGGGTATGGCTTGGCGGGTTTTCTTAGCGAAAACTTGGTCGTCCTTGAGAGACCTCTCCATGTCTACAGATTAAAAATTTATCCGAATGGAGACCCGTCTCCCAACGACCATCTCGTGCCGTATCGAACGATCCAAATTACAACTCGGCCGATCACAAAGATCGAGCCTTGTAATTTGCTTGACCGTTCGACCGTGGAAAAGATGTCGAGTGGATCATCAACTTTTGTGTTTATGGTCGGGGTCTAATTATTTAATTATTGGCTATGATACAAAATTAAAATAATTAAATAATTAACATAAAATGACAATGCAATTAAAATATGACACATAATAACGTAAGGAGCTTGGGAAAGAATTATACCTTCCCGATCACCTCGCGGCCTTCTACCTTATGTCCCTCCCTTCCCGAACGTCGCGTGGGCGACGGTCTACTGAGAACCGAGATCACCTAAGGCTCCAAACAATCCCTTCTTCCTTGCTGACCAAACCCTAGCCTCTACGGTTTACCCGCCAGTAGCTCTCTCTCCCCTTCCCTTGTGTCACCGGCCGTCAGAGCCTCCAAGGCCTCATCGGCTCAGATGCTGACTTCGAGAGGAGAACAAAGAAGAAGAAGAAGGAGAAAATCTCCTTCCTCCCTTACCCAAAATCGGCTGCTCACCTTGCTCTTCACCCTAGCGCCGCCGGCTTGCACAGCCGCCCGCCGGCCACTCTCGCGCGCCACCCACCAGACCTCCTCTCCTTGTTGTTCCCCACTAAAGGGAGGATAAGATCCTCCCTTTCTCTAGCAGAGACTAGCGGCCTAGGAGAAGAAAGGTGGGTTGAGGAGGAAGAGTTCTTCCTTCCTCTAACCGACGCCTAAGAGAGAGAAACGAGAGAGAGAAAGTGAGATAGCCTTGGGTGGATTAATTGGATTGTCTTTTCTTGGTTTCATGGTCTCATGGGGTTTATATAGGGCTAAGGTAGGGACCAGCGGAGGAGTTGGATCTTGGCCCACCAATGGATCTAAACCCGATCCATTAATTAAGATCCATTCCACTAAAGAATCTTAATTGAACTTCCTCACCAACTTCCATCTTTTCATATGGGCTCCACATATTACGAATCATCCATCCCCCCATGTTTAAGATATCGAACGCCCATTAATTAATTTAAATTACTGACAATTCAAATTAATTAACTTCTGGATCCTTGATTAGTACCACTCAACCTTATCATCATGCCGGATCAAATTCACCTGCAGGGTTTAGCATGATGAACCTTTTGAGCTCATCAAGGGGGCATCATCATCCCGACTCACCAAGACACGGATTCCGTCAATAATCAATAGCACATCATATTATTAATATTAACTCTCAACTTACCGGGCCTATCGATCTAACAGAATAGATCTTGCCCATTGGTAAATCAAAGAAATAATAATTAATAATATATGCCCGTTATTATATCGGGATTAAGGGATCGTACTCCATAATAAAGGCTGAGGTCCTATCCAATTATCGAGTCAGTAAATTGGATAACCTCTGGTTTTGGTCCTGCTCAATGTACTCAAAGCACACTAGTATAATTTTATGGTCAAGACCAACCACACCTAATTACACTACAACCATCCCGATGGTTTGTCCAATTCCATCTCGGTTGTGAGCCTCTACTTATACTAGGTAAGGAACTGATAACATGATCTTCCGTGTAACACCACACACTATTGTTATCTACAATGCGAAATAATGAACTTTATGCATGTACTAATATAAACTGACACCTAATGTAGTTGTGATTCTCTTTTCTAAATGAAGATGTTCATATAAAAGAAAGCATGTTTTTCAGTATATACATCTTACAAAGAGCTCAAGAGATAGCTCTAGGAGTCAAAATGAGATCCATGACCAAAGGATCTCAGGAGGATTTCTCCAAAAAGACTAGATGGACTGAAGAATGTGTCAAAGTATTTGGAAGACTCACTTGAGTCTTAATCCTCGGGATTTTGCACATCAAGAGGGAGTTTGATGGATTGAAAGATGAAAATGAGACTATATTGCATGGAAATTGGTTTTCAATGTGTAGATGCCACATAAATCAATGCTAGGGGTGCATTGGGATTGAGGATGAGAAGACACATCAAGAAGAGATCGAAACTAGGACTTTATGCCAAGGATAAATTGAATAAATTAGATAGTTTTGAATTTCGTGTCAAACTTGTGATTGACAATAGATGTACTTGTAAAATATTTTTCCCAAGTAGACATAGGTGTTATAAATCTCTCCATGAAATTTTAGATTTTTTTGGAGATTTGTAGAATTAACTATGCGTATCTGAAATTAGGATAGAAAAACTGGAATTAGGGTACCAATCGATTGATTCAGAATTAGTCGACTGGTCCAGTTCAATTTAGAAACTAGGCTTTTTAAGGCATCAGTCGACTGACCCCTAATCAGTCGACTGATCTTTCTGTATGGTTTATCAGTCGACTGACCAAGGGGCAGTCGACTGATCTGTGATTAATTTAAAAATAACAGCTGCGCAGGGGGGGGGCGGGTGGCCGAACCTAGGGTTTCAGCGCCACCCCCTGTGATTTCTGTCCTCCCTCAACCTCCCCTACTGCTCCAAGCATTCCCAAGGCCCGAAAATCACATTCCTATTCTTCCTCCAACTCAGATCTAGGTCTAGGGCAAGAAAAGCATCTTCCTTGAGTCAATCTTCATCAACATTCATCATGTAACGTGCGGGAAAATGATAACGACTTGTGTAGTTTATTTTTCATGTTTAGTTCATGATTCATGACTAACTTGTCCCATGTTGCATGTTTTTCTTTGTTTTCCTTCTTTATGGGATAATTTTTGGTACATGCATGGGTAAATTGCATCTTAGAGTTGTATAAAAGAGAAGGATGGGTGAGGGACCATCCCAACAGCGTCCTGCAGATCCTGAGGCACCTCAGTTATGTTTCGAGGAATACCGGCAGAGATTTGCAAGTACTAACTTTGTATTAATGAACTGTAGGTATCTTAATCGGCCATATTTCCAAGAAAATACCCCTCACATTGTTGAGATGATCACCCATTTTGGTTTAGAGCAGCTAGTCTATTGTCAGCACTATGTTAACATTGATCTATGCAAAGAATTTTATGCTAATCTTACATGCATTAGTCCCGATGATGGGATGTATGAGTCCATGGTAGCAGGAGTTACCATCCCCTTTACACCTACAGTATTAGGGTCATTTTTAGGGTGTAGGGTCTCCGATAACCCCTATACATTTTTTCCTAAAGTCATTGAGCCTTTGACCTTGCCAAATGTCACTATTGATCAAGTTCATCGTTATTATTTCAATAATCCTCGCCCTCTTCTAGATCATATCTTCGAAGCTAAACGCATGAGTCTAGTCAGTAACATATTGTATAAAATTGTCTTAGATTGCATTTTACCGATTGTCACCAAGGGAAGGTCGAAGATTCTACTGCCTCACTTGGTAATGATATATGCATTAGAGAGAAGGTTAGATATTGATATCACCTTGCATGTATTTGCATCCATTGTTCGTTTTTCGTATAGTGTCAATATGAAGATCTACATATCTTTCGGTCATGTTTTGATCGAATTCTTTGAGTCTAGAGGTATTTGCACTACTAGAGGTCAGGTGCATCGTCTGCCAAGGACTATGATTAGATCGGTTCATGATAGCTGTCCTTGGCGGGGATTGAGTGCCAGCAGGGGGTGATGGTCTGGAGACACCGTCTTGGTTCCTCCAGTTCAGATGATGATGAGGAGGTTGTGCCTGCTGCTGCTGCTGCTAGGGTTACATAGGAGCAGTTCTTCCTACTATAGTCAGAGGTACATGGTCTTAGGGAGGACATTCAGAGTATCTAGCAGCGGCAGATTGATACTTAGGGGGAGGTGCATGGGCTCACGGAGAACTTTCAGAGGTTCCAGCAGTGCTATGATGAGATGTACGCTATGATGCAGCAGTGGAACCTTATGTATCAGACCCCTCCTCCTCCTCCTCCAGGCGATGACATATAGTTCGGATTGATTTGGTGGTGCTAGTGTTGAGAGTGTGTAGCTTGGGTTTTTATATTTTATCTCTCAAACAGTTAATTTGGTATTGTAATATTTGGAAACTTCAGGGCTATAACCCTTATGACACTTTTTATGCTTTAGTATGAGTTTATATGAAGGTTTTAATTCATGTTTGGTATTGCTTATATGAATCTTCAATGTATGACTTGATATTGCCCATATGAAATGATATTATCTTGCTATTATGGACATAAGGAAATTTTCATATATATGTGTATCTAGAGATAAGGGATGAAAAGGGGGAGGTTTCATCATGTGTTTTATCTTGAAAATATTATATGAAAAGAAGGGGGACATTTGAAAATAATTCTATGGTTCAAATGGTATAGGATAGGCTTGGCAAACACATAGATTCAAATTTAGGATAGAGAGTTGATACAAAATGAAGCATTTTCAAAGAGTTGGAGTTTTTGTCAAAAGTCAAGCATATTTGGTATTTTTCACGAAACTATATTTTTTTTGGGTTAGATTATATCTTAAAAAATATGCTTGCGAAATTTTAAAAATTTCAAATTTTGTGGAATTTTGTAGGGATTTCTGAATTTCGGCTGGGAAATTCAGTTTGGAGTGTATCAGTCGACTACCCTTGGGCAGTCGACTGATCTTTC
Source organism: Boesenbergia rotunda (assembly GCA_024364735.1). Classification (NCBI taxonomy): domain Eukaryota; kingdom Viridiplantae; phylum Streptophyta; class Magnoliopsida; order Zingiberales; family Zingiberaceae; genus Boesenbergia; species Boesenbergia rotunda. Next base: position 83,470 of record JAGFNQ010000305.1, on the reverse strand, counting down.
TGTGGGTTTGTGAATTGTAGGGACCAGTCGACTGATGCAGGGGCAGTCGACTAGTTCTGCTGTATTCTGATTTCTGGGGGTTTTTAGAAATAGAAAGGTGTTCTTATTGACACTAGGGCTAGGATTGCTTGGGGCAATCTTTTTGATGGCATGAAAGGGGGAGAATTTATGGTTTTAAGTTAGGTTTAACATAATTTGGTGTTGTGAAAAATTAAAAATTATGTGGAGGACATAGTTTAAGGGGGAGAGCATGTTTATGTCTCTTAATGTGCTATGTCTTTAATTTTCAATTGTTATTGTTGTTTTTGCACCTAACTTAAATATATTGCCACACATCAAAAATAGGGAGATTGTTGGGCAATCGACCTAAGTATGATCGGGAGGATCATGTGTTTTGATGTGTTTGTCAATATGATTAAGTTAGGATTTTGTGATGATCTAATATGTGTATGTGAGTGTGCAGGTTTGTAGGATACACATAAATTTGGTTGGACGTCTTCGGGTACGGTGAAGGGTGGCATAGAGGCAAGTCGTGGGCTTATGTGAGCATCCGAGGGACCATGGACAAAGTAGGGACGATGAGCTGAGGAAGCGGACTTCGAGGCGTACATGCAGGATGACATGGAGGTAAGTTGAGGGCTTGTGTGCGCATCTGAGGGACGAGGGCCAAAGTCGAAGAGGGCTTGAAGGCAACAGGTCGAGGTTGATGGAGCAGGAACGATGAGCTGAGGGAAGCGAACTTCGAGGAATGCGTGAAGGATGACATGGTGGCATGCCGAGGGCTTATGTGCGCATTTGAGGGACGGGAGCCAAAGTCGAAGGGCTTGAAGGCAACAGATCGAGGCTGCTGGATGAAGAGTCAGCTAGGTCATGAGGTTTCGAGTGCTGAGGGAATTGTACTCGGGGGCTAAGTCGTGAAGGTTCGAGTGCTGAGAGAAATGTACTTGGGAAGGGTAACCCTAGACTTAGGGAGTGGACCAATCGACTGGTAAGGGACCAGTCGACTGATAGGGTCCACAGAAAGATCAGTCGACTGGTCCGAGACCAGTCGACTGATGGTGACCAGAATTTGAATTGTCATTCGAATTCGACCAGTCGATTGGTGATTAGTAACGGTCATATCAGCATCGATCTCTATTTAAGGAAGCTCATTTATGGCTGTTTCTTCTTGGCGAAACTAGCTTGGTTAGAGCTTATTAGTAGCCTAGTATTGCTCAGGGATTGTCCAAGGTTTGTGGCGAGGTTTCTCCACCCACAAGGAGCGACAAGAGCTAGCCGGAGGTGCTCCGGGGAATCATCCACCAAAGGATCAGGATCGTCCACCTTACAGACAGTTATGGAGTAGGAGTTTCATCTCCGAACCATGTAAATCGGTGTGTTCTTTATGTTTGTTAGTTTTAGTTTTTATTATTCTGCTTGCGCACTAACATTTGTAGGAGGAAAGATCGAAAGATTGCTATTCACCCCCCTCTAGAAAACGGTAAGATCCTAACACTTCTCTCCTTTTCTCTTCATTGAAGCGCACGGCTAGGACAAGGAAGGAGAAGAGAAGTCTTCTCTAGATTCTTTGTGGGCGTGCGAGACCTTCATAGGGGAGAAAAGTTGGCCGGCGCCACCTTGGAGGTGGATCCTTGGCCGGCGGCGAGAAGAAGAAGGAGGAGGAGTGGTAACCGGCAGTGTTTAGAGTTGAGGTGAAGGAGAAGGCTTCTTCCTCTTCTTCTTCTTCTTCATCTTCCTCATCTACTTCTACTTCCTATCTTCGGTTCTTGGTGGCTGGCAATCAACAAGGAGGAAGAAAGGTTGGCTGGCGCCAACCCTAGTGGCTAGGGTTTCGGTGCAACTTTATGGAGGTGTTGGTGGCCTTGGTGACTTCAGTTCTTGGTAGATCGTCGTCCACACAACATCCAAGAAGGGGAGGGTCATACAATAGAAGATCGTGAGATAAAAGGAAGGTATATCTTCTCCTTTGGTTCCTTGTTCTTGTTTAATTAATTATCATTTTATGTTAATTAATTGGTTGATTATTATTCATCATTTTATGTTAATAATAATCTTGGACCCCGATGATAAACACAAAAACTAGCGATCCACTCATCGTCTATTCGGCGGCTAATCGGTTGGACGAGATTGATCGCTAGAACAACACGGTTGTTCAAGCGATCGCTCGAATCATTAGCACGATGATGAGACGGTCGTTTGGGAAATAGGTCTCCATTCGGATTAAAATTTTAATCTATGGACATGGAGAGGTTTCCCATGCACGACCCGGAATCCCCGCTTGGTGGAAACCCTACAACTGGTATTAGAGCCAATGGTTTCCGATTTTGTGTGTTTTGGATTCGGTTACATTTTTGCACTTTATCATGTATTTTATTTTGCCAGATAATAGTAGGATATGCGTAGGCTAACTCTTTGGTTGCAAGCACGAGATTCAACTATTATGGCTAAAATATGTGTGTATGTGATTGGTTGTGCATGTATGTAATATTATTTGAATCCTCAGGGTTGACGAGGCTAAATTTGATATTTGATTCTTATAATTAAATACGACACTTGTTTAGCCACGCTTTTGATTTACTTTCGATCTAGATTTGATGTACACTCCTTTGTGGAGTATATGATCGATAGATGTAAATTAAATAGCATTTTATCTCGGCTTGGAGATCCCTTCATGGTGGCATGCGCATGGTAGAGGGGGAGCAGATGAGGTGGCAACACGACTGGAGGCATATTGAAGACTAAAGCCATAATAGTTGGAAAAATTAGTTTTTTTTTTGTTTATTGCTTTTAGTTTATATGCTTGTCGTGCATACATGAAAATTCCTCAATTATAAATAACTAAGTGGGAGAGGGACTCTAAGAGTCCCATGGCCTCCATTACTAATTTGACATGTGATGCGAACAAGCTTGCACGTTGGCTCTGAGTGCCTTCTTCCATATCGGATGAGTTTGTTCTGCGGATCACTAGGTCAGACATGATTATAGGAAGTTATTTAGAAGCCTGTGATTTGTTGGTGCAGAAAGCACCCAAGTCGAACCTGTGTTTTGATAATGGCAAAAGGGTTCGAAAGTTAAGGTATAATGTCTATCTAATATGTTACTCAAGTGTGCAGGAAAAGTCCTACCGAAAGACTGCTAGGCACCTGGCGAAGGAATGCCAGGAGACAAAGCCCTAGCGAAGGACTGCTAGGCACCTGGCGAAGGAATGCCAGGATACAAAGCCCTAGCGAAGGACTGCTAGGCACCTGGCGAAGGAATGCCAGGATACAAAGACCTAGCGAAGGACTGCTAGGCACCAAGCGAAGGATGGCTTGGTACTGAAGACCTGGTGAAGGACAGCTAGGCACATGGCGAAGTACTGCTGGGCAAAAGTCCAACCAGAGGAGCCGGTTGGCATCAGGTAAATTCTCCCGAGAGGAGTAGGTGAGGACGCGTTCCCCGTCGAGGGAACAGTAGGCGTCGGTTCGACCTAGGGCTCCATTTGGGAGACCCAAAGTCAGAACCAAGACAGCTAAGGCTGTATAATCTTAATACTCTATTGCTTTGTACTTGTTTTGGACTAACCCTGGATGTAGGACCGAAGGAATGAGTCATTGCAGCTCAGAACGCCTTAAAGGAGAAAGGCAGCAGCTGAGCAGGGCGCCCCCGGTGTTTCGGGCGCCCCCAAGGGTAACACAAAACAGACTAAGCAAAAAGAGTGCTTCGGCAGTTCATGGGCAGGGCGCCCCCGTGCTCTTGGGCTCCCCCTATGCTCCTGGGCGCCCCCAGCGTCCCGGGCGCCCCCAGTTCAAAGCTATCGAAGCAGAAGCCAGCAAAGCCAACAGATAAGAGTTGACCCAGTCAACCCGGGCGCCCCCAGCGTCCCGGGTGCCCCCGTCAAAGGCTGATCCCGAGTTTGAAGGGATCAGAGCTGACCGAGAGGAACTCGGATCAGCTGACACGTGGGGGGCGCCCTCGACGTCCCGGGCGCCCCCAGGGGCTATAAAAGGGCCCTCGACCCCAAGGCTTCAGGCAATCAATTCTTCCAACGCATTCACGCTCTTCTACGCTCACGCTCTGCTCCGGAAACCTCCCGACTCGAGATACAAGCGCCGACGACGTCCCTCTGCTCCGAAAATACAATCTACAACGGATGTCGGTAACGAAGAGCTTCTTTTAAGTTTACTGCACTAGTACTGTAATACATCTTGTAAACTATTTTTGCGACATATAGAATTGCCCGCAGAAAACGGTCAATGACCGTGGGCCTTGGAGTATGAGCCGACCGCGACTCCGAACCAAGTAAAAACCTTGGTGTTTGCGTGTGTCTGTGTTAATTTTCGCTGTGCATTCTCTATTTCTTAATCCGAACGTTTTACGATATTCACCCCCTCTATCGTTTCTCTCGATCCAACAAGTGGTATCCCGGGCGTCCCCAATAAAATGCCTATAAAAAGGCACCCGAACTCCCTCTTCTTCCCACACCAAAAACCATCCTCCTTCCTCACTTCCTTCCTTCCAAAGAGATCAAGTGACACTTATGCTTCCTCAATCTCAACCATGCCTCCCCGGTATGATTTGTTTTATGCATTTAGAATTATTTTCTTCATTCCTTTCTTATAAATGCATGTTTCTTAACTTAGAAAACGCCGAGCGAACCAAGCGAACCCCGGTACCGAACCGAGTCCCGACCCTAGGTTTCCAACCCTAGAACTTTGTAATAAGTTTGCTCGAACAACCTATAAGCCTATCAAAACTAGCTATCTAAATAGACACTTCTTCACCCAATCTTGTCCTTTAGCCATGAATATTATAAACTTTTATCAACTAGACAATCTAGTGTTCTACACTCATTCAATTAACACATCTTTATGTGCAAAATTCTATAATAACATAGTTCGACAAAACGATCTCATGTTTGTCTCTACTGTTCAAGGGATACCCTTGTCCATCACCCCTACTTTACTAAATCTATTTCTTGGACTACGACCCTCGCAGTCCACCTTTTGTTGTTATCCACCTAGGGATCCTCCATTTGATGCTCCCTATGCTCACATTACTCTAGACACTCTCTACTCCTATTTCTATAGGGAAGCTAGACTCCCCGTAGCTAGACGATTTCAGTCCGTTGACCTTCAGGCCCAGGACTACGCCTTGTACAGAGTCCTGGTCCGCTGCATATTACCACTATCCACTAGGGATGTCGTGACCATGCGACCTTTTTATGCCTTCCTCCTGTATGCCCTGATCCATCATCTAGACATTGACATTGGCCTTCACATATTCCACGCTATCTTATATGCCTCCAGTGTCACGACCCAGGGTCGAGTACGCACCCCCTTCTGCCACATCATCACCTCCATCCTTCATCACCACGGTCGTGACATTACCGTAGGTGAAATAACCGCGCTGACTGATTTTGACGAGATAGGGTTTAGGAACTTCTCTTTAGCTGGTATAGAGGTATCGACCACCGGGGTTTTGACTTGGAGACGACAGCGAGCCAGAGCTCAGATCGACTCAGACGAGGAGGTTGAAGTCGATGTCGCCGATTTGGCAGCAGAGGCTCGAACACACATAGACGAGCCCCCTCCACCGACACTCTACGAGAGAGTGACACGACTGGAGACACAGGTCCAGAGCCTCCGAGAGGAAGTGGAGGCAAACCATGCTGAAGATATGGAGACAAATCTAGGCTATTACACTGACTATATGAGTGCTCTTAGAGCTGAGAGGGAAACTAGAGACGCACAGTATCACGAGATGATGGAGCTGTTCCGATCCTAGCAGCCAGGCTCCTCTGATCATCCTGGTCCCTCCTCCTAGATTTGATTAGCATTGTACCAGTGACTATTTGACTGCCCCTACTCAGTAGGATTGAGTCATGTTTGACTTGTATGACTGTGCTGAGTCTCTCTGTTGACCAGCTGACTTATGGAGATGAGTACTTGTTTTTCGCTATTATTTGATCTGCAGTTAGGATTATGCTTAGTAGAATAGGTTAAGTCTACTCTTGGTTTTCTTACTACTTTACTTATTTCAAAATCAGCTTTTAAAGTAGTTTTTAAAATGCTTTCAAAATCAGCTTTTACTTAACTTTGAAAAGTTTTAAAAATAAATTTTCTTTACTTAGTTTTATTTTAAAAACTACCCCCTTCAAAACTAGGGCTTTTTCGCAAATGGACTTAGCCTAGGTCCTAACCCTAAAACTGCATGCACCTATAGATTTAGAAGCCAGCATCTCACAAGCACCTTAGGGTACTTTTGATTGATAACCTAGAATGGGTTGAGATGCTTAGGTCTTTGCCTTAATTCAAGATGCATTAAGTCAGTGCATCTGCAGTAATTGGGGCACTAAATACAACTTACACAGTAATCAAGTTAAGTTTCAAGTTTAGAAAATCTAACTTGAACAGATTACTTAACTTGACTAACCCTAGCGAAAATTACTGCTATAGCAGTTAGTAAGTAGCTAATTGGGTTAGACAAGACCCTAAAAGAGAAAATTAAAACTGATTTGGTTTAATTCATATCCTGAACTGATTCAGTACAGCAAATTATGCAAGTTATTATTTTCTTTTATGCAATTTAATTATCCTATTTCTGCTATACTTCTTTGTTTTTGATATATGGCAAAGGGGGAAAGATAGGAAAGGAGAGTTTAAAATTTTTTTTCTCTAAATTTAAAATTTCAAACTCTATATTCAAAATGTACTTAATTCATTTTTCAAAAGTACTAAGGTTTTCTAAGTATTTAAAAGCTTTCAAATTTTCCTAAAGTACTTAAAACTAAAATTTTTTCAAATTTTCCCAAAGTACTTAAATCTTTCAAAAATCTTCTAAGTACTTTAAACTTAAGTTTTCAAAAACTTTCTGAGTACTTAAACTTAAATTTTTGAAATTTTCTTTAGTACTCAAATTTAAGTTTTCAAAATCCTTCGTAATACTTAAACTTAAGTTTTCAAATTTATCTAAGTATTTAAACTTAAATTTTCTACAAGTATAAATTTTTCAAAAGTGCACAACCAATATTATTTCGAAAAATATGTCTTTAAAATTTAAGTTGAAAATTATTCTAAGTAAAATTAAATCCATCATTAGACTTAGAATATATTTCCAAAACCCCACGAACTAATGAAAAATTTAGGAGGAGATTCCTTCCAGGGGGAGGAAACAAAATTTCAGTTTACTTGTTCTGATTAACTTAACTTTTTGAACCAGAGTTGCCATAATTAAAAAAGGGGGAGATTGTTGGTGCAGAAAGCACCCAAGTCTAACCTGTGTTTTGATAATGACAAAAGGGTTCAAAAGTTATGGTATAATATCTATCTAATATGTTACTCAAGTGTGCAGGAAAAGTCCTAGCGAAAGACTGCTAGGCACCTGGCGAAGGAATGCCAAGATACAAAGCCCTAGCGAAGGACTGCTAGGCACCTGGCGAAGGAATGCCAGGATACAAACCCCTAGCGAAGGACTGCTAGGCACCTGGCGAAGGATTAATGCCAGGAAACAAAGCCCTAGCGAAGGACTGCTAGGCACCTAGCAAAGGAATGCCAGGATACAAAGACCTAGTGAAGGACTGCTAGGCACCAGGCGAAGGACGGCTTGGTACTGAAGACCTGGCGAAGGACAGCTAGGCACCTGGCAATGGACTGCTAGGCAAAAGTCCAACCGGAGGAGCAGGTTGGCATCAGGTAAATTCTCCCGAGAGGAGTAGGTGAGGACGCGTTCCCCGTCGAGGGAACAGTAGGCGTCGGTTCGACCTAGGGCTCCATTTGGGAGACCCAAGTCAGAACCAAGACAGCTAAGGCTGTATAAACTTAATACTCTATTGCTTTGTACTTGTTTTGGACTAACCCTGGATGCAGGACCGAAGGAATGAGTCATTGCAGCTCAGAACGCCTTAAAGGAGAAAGGCAGCAGCTGAGCAGGGCGCCACCGGTGTTCCGGGTGCCCCCAAGGACAACACAAAATAGACTAAGCAAAAAGAGTGCTTCGGCAGTTCATGCGCAGGGTGCCCCGTGCTCCCGGGCGCCCCCTATGCTCCCGGGCGCCCCCAGCGTCCCGGGCGCCCCCAGTTCAAAGCTATCGAAGCAGAAGCCAGCGAAGCCAACGGATAAGAGTTGACCCAGTCAACCCGGGCGCCCCGAGCATCCCGGGCGCCCCCGTCAAAGGCTGATCCCGAGTTTGAAGGGATCAGAGCTGACCGAGAGGAACTCGGATCAGCTGACACGTGGGGGGGGTGCCCCCGACGTCCCGGGCGCCCCCAGGGGCTATAAAGGGCCCTCGACCCCAAGGCTTCAGGCAATCAATTCTTCCAACGCATTCACGCTCTTCTACGCTCACGCTCTGCTCCGGAAACCTCCCGACTCGAGATACAAGCGCCGACGACGTCCCTCTGCTCCGAAAATACAATCTACAACGGACGTCTGTAACGAAGAGCTTCTTTTAAGTTTACTGCACTAGTAATGTAATACATCTTGTAAACTATTTTTGCGACATATAGAATTGCCCGCAGAAAACGGTCAACGACCGTGGGCCTTGGAGTAGGAGCCGACCGCGACTCCGAACCAAGTAAAAACCTTGGTGTTTGCGTGTGTTTGTGTTAATTTCCGCTGTGCATTCACTATTTCTTAATCCGAACGTTTTACGATATTCACCCCCCTCTATCATTTCTCTCGATCCAACATGATTTTCCCCATCGGACGACACATAATCCGAGATAATTTCCTTAGTATCGTGTAATGGTAAACACTTAGATGCAAATAATAGTATCCTCCCCATCGGAGTCATTGCTATTATTTGTAGGGCCGAAGAGGAACCAACTATTAATTTCATTAGTCAAAAAGTTAGGTTGACAAGATAATAAAATTAATGGGTAAAACCTCCTCTTACAAATATAGAATTCGTATACGTCCACACTATCGTGACATGTGGTATTCTCAGTGTTTTGAGGTGTTGGTTGATTTTAAAATTTATTATTTAAGGAATCAATATTTTTTGAAATCTAAAGTTTGTGATCGTTGTGATTCTCAGGTTTTTCAAAATTGCTTTCAACCCACTTGTTTTGACTTTAAAAGAAAACGAACTTACTGCCCCTAACTATAATGATTGGAATCCGAACCTGGACATTGTCCTGACTGTCGAGGAATCCAAATGTGTACTTTTCTGAGTTCTGTCTTGAAAAGCTTAGCGTGAATTATGATGAAGAGGAGAAGAAACATTTTAAGCAGTGGATAAAAACAGACGAGATGGTGTAGTGTCACAATTTGGCTTTTATGTCAAATGTGCAGCAACATCAACATCAGGCTTCTTCCACTACTTATGATGTGACGTTCAATCTCAAAGAACTCTTCGGACATCAAAATCGGGTCGTTAGGCAAGAGGCAATGAGGAGCTTGATGATGACCACCATGATTGAGGGTATGCCCGTGAGGGAACATGTTCTCAGAATGATGGCTCGGTTAAATGAGATGGAAGTCCTTGGAGCAGAAATCGATGGGGAAACCTAGGTCGATATCATTCTTCAATCTCTACCAAGGAGTTTTGAGCAGTTTTGCCTAAGCTACAATATGAACAAACGTATATATTCGTTGGCGGAACTTTTGATAGAACTCCAGGCGACAGAAGGGTTTTCTCATCAGAGTGCACATGCTTTAGTTGCTCAGAAGGTTTCTACTTCTAAACCAAAAGGCAAGAAGAAGAAGAAACAAGCTGGGGCAAAGAAATTGGCTGGATTACAGGGACCTCAGGATGGCGTGAAGAAGCCGAAAGGCAAGTGCTTCACGTGCAAGCAGACTAAACATTGGAAGGTGGACTATCCTCGCCGTCAGAATAATAATCAAGGTATATCTTTTTGTTTAGTCGTTGAAACATGTTTAGCAGTGTTATGTACCGGTACCTTGTGTGTGGATACGGGGGCCACTGATCATGTCTGCAATTCTTTGTTGGGGTTCTAGAAAATCTGACGACTAGCTGAGGGAGAGATTATCATCTACATGGGCAATGCTACGGAGGTGGCAGCTATTGCAGTGGGAGACATCTATTTATCTTTTGAGAAAAATAATATTTAGTTTTGAGAAATTGCCTTTATGTACCTAGTTTTAGAAAGAACCTTATTTCGGTTTCTAAAATAATAAAGGATGGGTATTCTATTTCTTTTAATGACCGTGTTGTTATAAAAAGGAATAGAGAGATTATCTGTTCAGGTGAATTAATTGGCAGTTTGTATACTCTTAAACCAAAATCTCCCACGATGCAAATAGAAGTAAATAACTCATCGTCTAATCATAAGAGAAAAAGACCTTCGAAGATGAACCAAACATATCTTTGGCATCTAAGACTTGGTCATATTAACTTTAGTAGGATTCAGAGGTTGATAGTCGATAGGCCCTTTGGTTCATTGGTGTTGGAAGACTTCCCAACCTGTGAATCTTGCTTGGAAGGTAAGATGGCCAAGAGGTCTTTCAAGGCCAAGGGGTATAGGGCCAAAGATATGTTAGAATTGGTCCGACATGATGATAAGGTTGATCCGACATGATGATAAAGTTGAGTGGTACTATTCAAGGAGTTAGATGTTAATTAATTAAATTGTCAGTAATTTAATTAATTAACGGACATTCGATATCTTAAACACGGGGAGATACTTGTACTCATAATAGGTGGAGCCCATATTTAAATATGAGGGTTGGTGAAGTAAATCAATGAGAATCCTTTAGTGGAATGAATCTGTAACGATCCGGAAAAATCTCTTAATATTTTCTTAAAATATTGAGCAAGTCTAGATAATTTTTCGAGGGGCCCAGAAATAATTATGTAAAATTGGGCCTAGAAATCTATGTTTTCTCATTCAAATTGAGAAAACTAAGTACTAATGAGCTTTAAATGGGCTCCAAAAATAGTTATTAATTAGGTAAAAATTAATATAAATTAGGTAAAATTAATATAAATATCAAAGAATTTTATTTAGGAATATTAGCATAATTATGGGTGATTTTAGGGAGGGATTTTCGGAATTATAAAAATAATAAAATAAATAAAATAAAAATAAAAAATAAAAATAAATGTGCATGAGCCAAGGATTGAACTTTGGACCCCTTGTACAACCATGTAAGCCTTAACCAACTCACCTCGCAAGGAATTCTTATGAGTAATTGAAGTGGAGGATAGTTAAGAGGTAAAAGGAGGTGAAGAGTCATGGAGAGGCTCTTCATTTGCCTCCTTGTTGGGTTATAATGAGAGGAGTTTTGGGAGTTACTTATTCTCTCAATCAAGTGCATTTCCTCTCCACTTCATTCCTCATCTTGCCGAGCACCAAAGGGAGGAGTGCCTTGGAGAAAACTTCACAAGAGGTCTCATCTCTCAAGATCTCAAGTTCCTACAAGGTGACAAGGATTAGTTGTGGTCAAGAGATACCAAGTCCTCTTCCTTCTCCTCTTTCAAGGTTTGAAAAATCAAGAAAACTAAGGTAAGACTCTCTCACCTGTGGTATAATAGTTACCAATGTTTTCCATGGTTTTTGGCTTGATATATGGGTGAGTTTCGGATTTAATGTTGAAGGGAAACAAAAATCAAGGCTCCTATGTTCAAAGGTTTCGGACAGCATGTTTTAAAGGTCCAAAATTATGCTAAAAATCATGATAATATTATTTGATGTTCCCTTAGGATGTTTATAAGTTAAGTGTAATTTTTTGGGATTTTTGGAGTACCCTAGGACACCCTAGGGTCTCGGCCAACATGAAAGAAGCAAAAACCCAGAACCTTTAGTTCAAGGGTTTCGGCCACTATGTTTTAAATGTCTAGAAATATGTTAAAAATCATGATAATATTATTTGATATTCCCTTATGATGTTTAGAAGTTAATTTTAATTTTTGGGAATTTTTGGAGTACCCTAGGACACCCTAGGGTCTCGGCCAACATGAAAGAAGCAAAAACCCAGAACCTTTAGTTCAAGGGTTTCGGCCACTATGTTTAAATGTCTAGAAATATGTTAAAAATCATGATAATATTATTTAATGTTCCCTTATGATGTTTAGAAGTTAAGAATAATTTTTGGGAATTTTTGGAGTACCCTAGGACACCCTAGGGTCTCGGCCAACATGAAAGAAGCAAAAACCCAGAACCTTTAGTTCAAGGGTTTCGGCCACTATGTTTAAATGTCTAGAAATATGTTAAAAATCATGATAATATTATTTTATGTTCCCTTATGATGTTTAGAAGTTAAGAGTAATTTTTGGGAATTTTTGGAGTACCCTAGGAAACCCTAGGGTCTCGGCCAACATGAAAGAAGCAAAAACCCAGAACCTTTAGTTCAAGGGTTTCGGCCACTATGGTTAAATGTCTAGAAATATGTTAAAAATCATGATAATATTATTTTATGTTCCCTTATGATATTTAGAAGTTAAGAGTAATTTTTGGGAATTTTTGGAGTACCCTAGGACACCCTAGGGTTTCGGCCAACATGAAAGGGACAAAACCAAGGTCCCTATGTTTATGGGTTTCGGCCAACATGATTTAAATGTCCATAAATATGTTAAAAATCATGATAATATTATTTAATGTTCCCTGATGATGTCTAGAAGTTAAGTATAGATTTTGGGAATTTTTGGAGCACCCTATAGGCCTTATATGGTACGACCAACCCCAAGGACCCAAGGGTTAGGGTTGAGTCCTTAACTCCAACTTATGTTTATGTGTAGCCATGATATAAGGATGATGGATGGTGATTGTGTGAATTCTCACATGGCCATGGGACTCCATAAGTTTCGGCCAATAAAGGTTAATAGGATAAGAGTTAAGATTTATTCCAAGTAAGGGTCCCCATGGCCCTATGGTAAGATGTGATTTATGTTTATGAATGATATGCCATGCTTACGAATGATATGCCATGTTTATGAATAATATGCCATGTTTATGAATGATATGCCATGTTTAAGAATGATATGCCATGTTTACGAATGATATGCCATGTTTATGAATGATATGTCATGTTTATGAATGATATGCCATGTTTAAGAATGATATGCCATGTTTACGAATGATATGCCATGGTTATGAATGATAGGCCATGTTTACGAATGATATGTCATGGTTATGAATGATATGCCATGTTTATGGATGAAAATGATGAATGAAGTTTAAGTATGATGAATGAATGAAAGATGAGGATGCCATGAATGGCTTATGAATGATGAAGCATGAAAAGTATTTTTACTTTATGTATGGGCTTGTACTGGACCGAAGTATGGGTCCAAGGGATGGGTACCTTAAGAACGCCCCGGTTTTGGACTACCGAAGCTGTCCACGGTTTTGGCACTACCGGAGCTGTGCAACAGGGATGGGCTCCTTGAGAACGCCTCGGTTCGGGGACTACCGACTATGCTGTCCTTACCCTAGTAGGTTGGGGCTCGCGACCTCGGACTTGCTAGGGATGCGCGCTATGATGTATGTATGTGGTACAAGCCGGGGACCCCAAATGATGTTATGATGATTATGTTTAAGAAATGAAAAGTATGTTTTTAAAGATTAAGCATCCTTATGATATATATGCATTGCCCATGCATTCATTATGAAAAAGTATCTTTATGAAAAGTATGTTCATGAAAAGTATGATTTTAAACTAAGCATCCATATATGTATATGCATTCCACTCAAGCCTCCATTCATGTTATGCATTATACTATGATGATAAGATTTTATGCTTACGTTTCATGTTAAGAATGTATGCATGAGAATGAATGATCTATGCCATGATTATGTTAGGAAGATGTTCATATGCTATGATAGGTATTATGCCATGTTACTATGTTTATGATTTATGCCATGAAAGATGTCATGCTACTATGTTTATAATTTATGCCATGAAAGATGCCATGCTACTATGTTTATGATTTATGCCATGAAAGATGCCATGCTACTATGTTTATGATTTATGCCATGAAAGATGTCATGCTACTATGTTTATGATGTATGCCATGAATTATGCCATGCTTAGAATGTTTATCATGTTTATGTGCATGTCATGCTAAAGTGATTTAAGATGTTATGTTTTAAGTAGAGCACCTAGTATGTTAAAGTTCATGTGCTCATTATGAGATGATGAACGATGAATAGTTTTTGTGAGTAGGAAAGAGTCTTACTAAGCCTGTGTGCTTATAGTCTTCTTTCCTTATACCGCAGATCATGCAAGGGGATAACGAGGAAGCAGCAGGAGGGCCCGAAATATATATGTGATGGTGACTTGGCCTATGAAATTGAATGTGTTAACCGTTTATGCTAAGAACTTTATTTTTGCTACCTATACGCTCGAATAGTGACTTATGGAACTATATGATAAGATGTCCAGTATGATATGATATGAACCTTATGGTATGATGTTAAGCATGTTATGATATGATGTTAAACATGACGTTCATATGTTAAGTTCCATGTCATTATATTAGGGATGGTAGTAGGGGCATGTATATGTAAGGTTTAAGTTATTCCGCTGCAGTATGATGTTACATGCCTTAAGTATGTTAGCGTAACGCCGCTTTAGGAAAAAAAAAGAAAAAAAAAGCGGGCGTTACAGAATCTTTATTAATGGATCGGGCCTTAATCCATTAGGTGGCCAAGACCCAACTCCTCCTCATGGTCCCTATTGTAGCCCTATATATACCCCATGGTATCATGAGACCAAGGATCCAATTAACCTAAGGCTTGGGTTTTTCTCCTCCCTTCTCTCTCCTAGGGTTCGGCCGACGCCACCTTGGCTTGGGCAGCAACACAAGAGGAGGAAGAGAGCTTCTTCTCTTTGTTTCTCTTCATTGAAGGGCACGACTAGGACAAGGAAGAAGAAGAGAAGTCTTCTTTAGGTTTCTTGTGGGCATGCGAGACCTTCATAGGGGAGAAAAGTTGGTTGGTGCCACCTTGGAGGTGGATCCTTGGCCGGCGACGAGAAGAAGAAGAAGAAGGAGGAGTGGTAATCGGCGGTGCTTAGGGTTGAGGTGAAGGAGAAGGTTTCTTCGTCTTCTTTTTCATCTTCCTCATCTACTTCTACTTCCTATCTTCAGTTCTTGGTGGTCGGCGATCAACAAGGAGGAAGAAGGGTTGGCCGCGCAACAACCCTAGTGGCTAAGGTTTCGGTGCATCTTTGTGGAGAGGTGTTGGTGGCATTGGTGACTTCGGTTCTTGGTAGATCGTCGCCCACACGACGTCCAAGAAGGGGAGGGTCATACAATAGAAGATCGTGAGGTAAAAGGGAAGGTATATCTTCTCCTTTGATTCCTTGTTCTTGTTTAATTAATTATCATTTTATGTTAATTAATTGGTTGATTATTATTCATCATTTTATGTTAATAATAATCTTGGACTCCGATGATAAACACAAAAATTGACGATCCACTCATCGTCTATTCCGCGGCTAATCGGTTGGACGAAATTGATTGCTAGAACAACATGGTTGTTCAAGCGATCACTCGAATCGGTTAGCACGATGATGAGACGGTCGTTTGGGAAATATGTCTCCATTCGGATTAAAATTTTAATCTGCATGTGGACATGGAGATGTTTCCCATGCGCGACCCGGAATCTTCGCTTGGTGGAAACCCTATAGATCTTGGGCGTGTGTCCTCTTGGATCGATCTCAAAAGCATGTCTGTCCGAGGTGATCTCGGGAATCCACCCTCCCGAGAGAGTCTTGGGAGTCAAGGAAAGAGAGTCGTCCAGACTCGATAGATCTTGCCACATACCTTCTTCAGTTCACGTGTCAGCCACGGGGTGCTCAACCACATCACCTTGTGAGGCTAGCTTTCATCTGAATAATCTGAAGTGGTATTAGAATCATCTGGCAATGCTTTGAAATCTTGCTTCTATTCGTACCCACACTGAGTAATCTTCGAAGCGACTTTACAAAGTCACGAGTTATGTCTCCGCTTCGGTACTAGCCAAAGTTGGGAGACAGAGCGATCTGAGAGTGGAATCATAATTTGTCTTGATACCCAATGGCAGTAAGCAATCCGGCGGTACCAAACGAGATGAACGGCAATGATAACACCCCTGTCCAACAGTTGAAAATCTCGAGCGTGACGTTATAACTCAAATTTGCCGTTCAACGTTGACGGAATTTCAACACTTGAATAATTTCCAATTGGAATAATTTTATATTGGAACAAATTCCAATTTCAACGTTGGAGCAAATTCCAATTTTCAACGTTGGACAAATCCAGCGTGGAGCAACCAGCAAAAGCCAGCAACGTTTGACGTTGCTGTTCAACTTGGATTTTGGTCAACAACGTTATCTAACAACTTGATCAGCCAATCAACAACGTTGAGGCAAACACAACGTTATTCAACGTTGGCAGCAACCAACCATGCTGGCAACAACAACGTGAAAACGCTGTTCACGGTGGCTTCTCACAGCGCTGTTCACCTTAGCATCTCACAGCTTCACGTTGGCAATTCACAACGCTGTTCTTCTTGGGCGGCGCAAGCAGGGGCCGGCAAAGACTGCCGGCGGCAGAGAAAGGGAAACCTTTTGTTCGTGGGCTGCAAATGAGAACTATAAACAAGATAAGTCAAGTCAAATTTTAGATTATTCATATTTATTTGATAAGATAATTAAGTCGAGCCGAGCCAAACTTAAAATTAATAAATTTTTGAAATAATTATTCAAGCTTGGCTTGATTTATTTTAATGAGTTTGATTTTAATTTAAACTTGATTCGTTTAGATGTTATCATACTCTCAATTCAAACTTGACTTGAGTTTGATTCGTTTAGATATTATCGAACTCTCAATTCAAACTTGACTTGAGTTTGGTTCATTTAGATGTTATCGAACTCTCAATTCAAACTTGTTTGATTGTTTGAAACTTTTTGATTAATTATTGAGTTTGATAATTTAAACTTATTTATATATTTTTTTAATTTTTTTATTTAACATGTTAAAAAAAGTTTCATTAATAAACATGATTTATAAATATTATTCATAAATTTTAATAAGTTGAACATATATGTGTTCAAATTTATTTATTTAATTTATGAATTGTTCAAGTTTAATTATTTAATTGATTTTTTTATGTATTGAATAAATATAAATAAATTTTTATTAAATTGAATATTAAGTTTGTTCATAATATTTAATTTATTTATAGCTCTGGGAAGAAGAAGAACGGAGTGTGGAGAGAGAGAGAAAAAAGAGAACAGTAATTCTCTAATAAAAACTCATGGGAAGTAAGCTTTTATTCTGATTAAGATCCTAATCCAATTGGGATTTAATCTAAGCCATTGAAACCTAACTCTTATATTTAATTTAAGCCCTTAATTTCTCTCTTCATCCATATCTCATATGGATCTCGTATTCGATTTGGATCCAATCCAAAATCATTAGCCTAAAACCCAAACCATTAATTTAAGTTTGTTTAAGACCAATTGCCTACGATTAGAACCAAATCAATTTGGTTCAACAACTAAATCACCTTTTTTTTTATTAAAACCAAACTAATTTAGTTTACAATTAAATCAAAGATGATCCAACTTGTCTTCAAAAGAGGTGACTCATCAGCGTTTCCGTTGCAACAAGCTGTTTCTATATTTACCCATCGTATGATCCAACCAGACTCAATCTCTCTCAATCTAAGAATCTAATTCTCAAACTCGTTTTATATCTTTCGGATAAACTCGTAATGTGTATGACCTTATAGGTTATTAGTTATGTTGGTCGTCCATAATTAACTATTAATTATGAATTGATCATGAGTGACACCTAGTAGTATATCATGACTCTCAATTGACTAGAAAATCATCGGTTGATTCCAGAACTATTTTTGAAATTTTCAGCAGCAATAGTTAGTCATGTCTCTTTCTTTTCACTTGTCCTATACTCACTTGGTTCAGGACATGATCTACTGTCCCTACTAGGCTGACTACATCACACTTAGCCCAAGTAATACCTCCTCGTCATGTGGATTCAAGTTACTCCGACATATGTTCAAGAGTCTCGTACTCTTGACATGTGATATTTTGGCCGAAAACTTTAAATAACAATCCTAACGAATCATGATAGGGTATACGTCTCCTCGCAAGGAGCGGTGAATCTTATGTGGGCTATCCAAATATCCTTGAGCACATTGACTTATACCCATTCATCCCGAGTCACACCTCTAAGAAAATGCTTGCTTAGAATGTTAAAATGGTAATTTACCAAAGGGCGTACGTAAGAATTGGAAATTACCATTTCGCGTACCATGGTTTCTAATTTACCAAAGGGCGCAGCAACTTAAGTGAACTTTCTATTATACCCCTCCCGTCACAAAATACCTTTTTCGATTCACATTTCGAGACATCCGAACCACTGTTGCAGTAAAATAATAATTAGTGGTTCGGATGGGCAGATAGTGAAAATTTTGTCCATTCTCTCTCAGCGCAACAACGTAAATGGTATTGTCGAAGGAGGAGGACATTGCGCGTGCCCTAGTTGTGCTTTAGTCGCAAGCTCATCCCTCGAATCCCTCCGCCCAACCAAAACCTAGGCAAGTATCGAATATGTTAGTGTGTGATCCTGAGGCGGCTTTAAGTGTTAACGTTGAAGTCCAGATTGCTCGGCACTTTCAAAGTAGGATTTAGGGTTTCTGCAGGGTTGATTTTTATGATAATGGCAGGAAGAAGGTCTGTGGGTGGTTCATCGTCTTCTTCATTGGCATTAATCACCAAGGTATGTTAGCGATAGGCTTAGGTAAGAA
Organism: Boesenbergia rotunda; assembly: GCA_024364735.1. NCBI lineage: Eukaryota > Viridiplantae > Streptophyta > Magnoliopsida > Zingiberales > Zingiberaceae > Boesenbergia > Boesenbergia rotunda. Next base: position 64,773 of record JAGFNQ010000305.1, on the reverse strand, counting down.
CAACATAGTTTATGAAAATGTTTATACTTATTTTTGCTGAATAAATTTGTAATGTATAAAAACTGTAGGATGCAGATGAGTTTGAGAAAAAATTACATTAGTGCAGTGGTTTAGGCCACTTTAAACATTTTGTTGAAGCATTTGAAATTTTAAATGAGCGACACATTGTGAAGATCAAAGAGTCGCCCTTCAATTTTTTCTTGGACATACAAGAATTGCAGCATATCCGGGGAATTTTGGTTAATATATTTGAAACTTGGGATTCAACCTCGCAAGTTTTTAAATTTTCAGGTAATAGTTTTAATTATGAATTGTAAACAATATCTATAGTAAGATAAAACTTGGATATAGATGACCTTAATTAATTTATATTTGATCAATTTAAATGAGTGAATTTCAGGTGAAATTCACTTAAGGTCCTTGGTAGGCCTGAAATAAAATTATTTCAGGCCTACTGAGGGCCTGAAGTAATTTTACTTCAGGCCCTTGGTATGCCTGAAATGATTTTATTTCAGGCCTATCGAGGGCCTGAAGTGATTTTATTTCAGGCCCTCGGTCACTTCAGGCCCTCGGTAGGACTGAAATGAATCATTTTAGGCCCACGTTGGGTCTGAAATGATTCATTTCAGGCCCACGTATTCTTTTCAGGCCCAACGTGGGCCTGAAATCAATTCCTTTCAGGCCCAACGTGGGCCTGAAAGAATTCATTTCAGGGCCAAAGTGAAATAAGTTGAAGCCTATATTGTTGATGATAACTAAATATTTTAATTGTTTCAGGTGTACCGGTTGCGTTCACCAGATGAGATGTTGCTTTGTTACTGGGTATGGTGGACCGTGGAGTTTCGATCCCTATTAATTTAACTAAAGCATCAGGTGACCTCTATCGTACTTACTTCTCAAAAGAAAAACAACCTACCAGAACAAGAATTGAGGACTTACTTAAACATTATTCTAAAAGTGTTGAATCAGAGGATGATGTGTTATTAGTTTGTAAATTATATATTTTGTATATATTTGTTTGTGTTTTATTTTCGTCTAGTACATATAAGGTCCCTCTAGGTCTTGTAGATATAGTAGATGATTATGACAATCTTGGTAGATTCAACTGGGTGGAAGCTATCCATAAATTTTTGTCTCCACAATTACCTAAGATTGGAGAATTATTTTCATCAACTTAGGGAAACCAGAGGACCACCAACCTCCCTTACTTAAAGGGATTTGCTGGGCTTTTGGCTGTGAGTAGAATTTTCTTGATAAAATATATAATATTTTGCTGTCATTAATGTAATTGTCTGGAAAACTTTGTGTAGGGATGGTTTTTGGAGCATGTACCCATTCAAAAACCATACAATGTTGAAGGACCCCGAATAAATAAGTGGAGGAATATTTCTTCGCATATTAGTAGGGTGAGGGACCTTGTCAACCAAATCAGGTCCGAAGAGGTAATTATTCTAAACTGTGATCTATGTTAGTTTGATATAGAGGCAGTAAAATTTTTATACTTGGTAATTGACAGGTGATCGTTGAAATAATTTCTAACCTACATGAAAACACATTGTTTGAGAACCTTGAGATTGGTGATGACATTCCACGGGCAATGGAGACATCAAAAGGACATCACATAGATGATGTAAGGCCATGTGGGGAATGCATTTTTAAAGATACCCTAATCAAGGAGCTAACAGAGGAGAATATATGTTTGAATGAAAGGGTTAAGGAATTAATTTCAATTATTGAAAAAAAAGGGATGGAGGGTCAAGAAAGCTATCCTGTAGTCGTTCATCTTTCTGATCCAGTATCTTGTAAAACAAGGAGAGGACGTGACCGAAGTTGGTATGATTATAGGGATACTCCAATTGAGAGTCCAGTATACCACCAGCTATTACATAAGGGGAAGCGGAGAAAGGAAGAAATATCAAATGTCATGGACAAGGGAAAAAGGATACTTAGTGAGGAGGATATAGATGAAGCAAGAGAAACAATTACTGTAATGGAAATCATGTCTGAAGAAGATATAGAGGAGGAAAAAAGGACCTCTGAACTATACAAAATGAGGCAACAAGGCATTGATGTATGTGAGTTATTTTCATATAAATTACGTTAAATTTATTGAATTTGGTCATTAATTAGTTTGGTCTAAATTTTATGGATGTAGTTTGTGAAGAAGCATTTTATGAAGTCGAAGAAAAAAAAATCAAGATAAAGAAGTTGCCTACTTGATAAATAAATTGGTGAACCTAAAGTAAGATATAAACCATAGTTTAGTTAATATATTTGGGACTTTAATATATAATCGTATCAATTAACTTGGCAGGTTGGCTAACGAATTTATCTGGGAGGATGCACCCTTTGCTATGAATTTGCATTCATTCTTATAAATCCTCAATGGAGAGGTTTTTACAAAAGGCGAGGTCATTGATGTCTTCTGTAAAATTATATTTAGGGGAGCATCCACATGTGGTAGGTCATACAACAAGTCAATTTTTTGTTCAACCTTCTTCACAGTAAGTGATGTAAATTAGTATCAATTAATAGATTGTAGAAGACATAATATTATGATGTGGTTATTAATAATTTTGATTATGCAAATTTGTAGGCTTCAATAAGATCGTCAAGTAAGTTTTCCTTGCAACAAGTGATGAAGACTGGTATGATAGAACTGTTAGTGATATGAGAGAAGTGTCCTAAGGCAATCGCCTTATGATTATAATCATTTATTTTTAATAAATGAATATTCACTATTTGAGTATACATGTTTGTGTATTTGATTGAGATCTTAAACTCATTTACTGAATGTCCGCAATACAATTCACAACATGAGAGAATTTGTGATGAATTCACAACTAGTGATTATCTCTACATGTGCAATTGTGAAGTATTGAAATTGTCCCTAGTCGATGAATTGATAAATACGGACACTATCAATTCTGTTGAGACTAGCATGTGTTATTCTCTAATCAGCTGAGTCTCACTGGCTGGTGACATTGAGATGTCCGGAGATAAACATGAATGCTAGTTAAGGGAACTAGTTCATTGGAGTGACTGGCTGTAAAACTTCATATGGTAGTCTACATATAGATATGTCAGTGAAGTTCTTACTGCAGCTTAAGTGCGATGTTCCTTTGACTTGCGGTGTTCATGTTATCTTAGTCATGGAGACTTATATTTTGACATCTTAAGCAAGCATCTCCAAGGAGGTGTGGACCCAGGATGATTGGGTATAAGCCGAAGTGCCCGAAGATGTTTGAACAGCCTACAAAGGATTCACCACTCCTTGCGAGGAGATGTATACCCGAGGCCTATCGTCGGATTGTTACTCGAAGCCTCTGGCCAGAGCATGACATGTTCAGAGTATGAATCTCTTAAATACATGAGAGTAATTAGAATCCGTAGGACGAGAAAACGTTACTTGGGCTAGGTGTGACGTAGTCAGCCTAGTGGGGACTGACACACATAGACCATGTCCTGAACCAAGTGGGTATAAGATGGTGAAGGGAATGGGGCACGATTCATTGTAGCTGCTGAAGGGTTTCAGAATTGTTTTTGAGGTCAACCGTTGATCTTTCGATTAATTGGGGATCATGATGTACTACTAGGTGCTACTCATGATCGTTCTATAATTAATTGATTAATTATAGACGGCCAACATAAATCAAAAGCCTATTTAGTCACACGCACTACGAGTAATCCGAGAGATTTAAAACGAGTTAAAAATTAGATTTTTCAATCAAGTGAGATTAAGTTTGGTTGAGCCAAACGATAAGTCGAATCTGAATTTTTCAGAGACGCATCGGAAGCGTAAAATGGCTAAGTCTTTTGAAGACTTAATAGATGAATTAAATAAGTTTAATTCATTGGGGCTTGGCTTGGATGGGCCAGCCAAAGAGGGCCTCCATCGTCTTTGCTTGGCCGACCACAACAAAGGGAGAGAACCAAGTTTTTGGTTCAATTTATAAAATAAACCAAGTGTGGTTTGTTTTATAAAATTATGGATGATATAAATTTTTATATAATAAACCAAGGTTTGGTTTATTTTTCATGGAAATTAAAATGAACCATGGATTGGTTTATTTTATAAAATCAATCATGGATTGATTTACCATGATAAGGAAATTTATTCCATAAGAGAGAAGAGACTTGATTGATTTTTATCATGAATTAAAATATGATTTTAACCATGATATAAAATCAAACTTGGCATGATGGAATAAGTTATTCCATATTTGAGAGGCTTGATGGTTGAGAGGCCACTATATAAAGGACCCAAGGCAAGGCTTGGGTGATAATCGAAGAGACGAAGATATAGGCTCTCTCCCTCTCTTTCTCTCCTTCTCTTCTCCCCTTCTTGCCATGCGCCAACCAGCCCCAAGAAGGAGCACCAGCCGACCATCCTTTTGTGGTTAGTCTTCCGACTTCTCTCTTGGTTTTTTCTCGTCGCGTTCTCGGAGAATCTAGTAGTTCTCGAGAACACGAAACTCGTGGCTTTGCGAAGTCATCCCAAAGATACTCGGCGTGGACGCGAATAGAGGCAGAGCTTCCAAGGGACGCTTACGGTTGGATCTCGTCCCTTCCTTCGAGTTACGCGAGGTAATATGTAAATTAGTTTACGTTTCTGCAAAATTTCAAATATATGATCATGTCTACACAAGATAAAATTGCATGCTTAGTTGTGTAGTTAAATGATTTATGCTAAACCTTCCACTGCACGTAATTAATTTTGAAATTACGAACCCGCATCCATGTCAACATGCACCCGGTCCCAACAAGAACAAGGGTTTAGATATATTTTAATACCTTTGTGCAGTGATAATACATACTTTCACTTGTTGGCGGTGGATACAGAAGCAATGACTTTCAATCATTTAAATTCTCTTGCTAGTGGCCATAAATATAAGCATGATTTTGACTCAGCGGTGAGCAACCTACCTATATTCATATATATGTTCATCATTTGGTCAAAAATGTCATTGAAATTCATGATATATTTTACAAGTAAAAGAACTTAAACAATATACTCGCAAGGAACTTATGACTATTCATCCATATCTACAAAGTTATCATCCCTTGGACAAATGGCCCTCCGTCAGACAAAAATGTCCCCAACAAGAACATAGGTAAGTAACTGAGGAAGAGTTTCAAAAATTTAAAATCATGAAAGTATTTTATTACCCCACTAATTGAAATCTGAAATACTGTTTGTTATTTTCAGCGTGGACTGTGCCTTCTTTGTTATGCAATACGTCCGATGTCTCCTATACGATGAGAAGATGGATTTCAAACAAGGAGATATGACGAAAATGAGATTTGATCTGACAGTAAATATTATGAGAGACATGTATTGTAAAACATGAGGATGTCATTGACTTGAAGTAATGTTGTATGACGAAAATCCTTTGCTAGTGATTCAGCTCCATTTGTATAGAAATTGTGTCATTTGTATGAATATAATTTATTGTCCAGAAAAATAAAATAATTGTGTGATGTTGATTCACATCGAGTTGTTGCAATGTAGGGTACCAACTGATACGCTCAGAAAATATAACTCATAATGATTGAGACTAAGTTTGCACATCAGAAATAACATATTTTTGGTTAACTCTAACTACTGATATCGAGTATGGACATATCCAAGTATCGAAGCTCCATCAATGGGTTTCTGAAATCTTCTTTACAACACTCCTATTGCAACGTAATTTGAAAATATGACTTAATGGTCTTGAAGGAATTGAAATTTGGTTTGCATTCTGTATTTACTTAGTAAGATGGATTATGTCTACCATAAATTTAAAAAAATTATTTCAAATTATAAAAACTGTAATAATGTTTTGATAAAATTTAATAATTAAATAAAATTATAGGGTTTGGAGTTGATCTTGTAGATAAATATAGAATATTATTCTATAAATCATTATTGTATTTAATGCCCAAGGTGAGCATGAACTGAAATGATTTCAGGCCCACGGTGGGCCTGAAATAAAATAATTTCAGGCCCACGGTGGGCCTGAAATAAAATGAATTCAGGCCCATGGTGGGCCTGAAATCACTTCAATTCATGCCCAGTGTGGGCCTGAATAACTTCATTTCAGGCCCAACTTGGGCATGAAATAAATTTATTTCAGGCCCAAGGTGGGCCTGAAATCACACCGTGTGCCTAAACTAGGAAAATTTCAGGGGCTCAGTTAACCATAAAATCCTTCTGATTTAAGTTGGTGGGCAATAAATTTGTAATTGTATAGGTGTATAAATCTGACTCCATATTTCTGTCCTAACTTATACGTTTATAGAACATAACTCATAACTCACTGATAACCCTAAACCACTCCTATAGAGCATGATGAGACAGCAAGATTAGAGGTTTGGACACCGAAAATCTCATCTCCTAGCTCAACCCTGTCTACTGATATAGGGTTTTCAGAATTCCAGATATGGTAGGTCCATCAGTGAGTTTTGCTCAAAACTCACTGATATACCTAAACCACTCCTATAGCATTGGTGATACAGCAAGATTAGAGATTTGGGCACTCAAAATCTCATCTCCTAGCTCAACCCTGTCTACTGATATAGGGTTTTCAGAATTCCAGATATGGTAGGTCCATCAGTGAGTTTTTCTCAAAACTCACTGATATACCTAAACCACTCCTATAGGGCATGATGAGACAGCAAAATTAGAGGTTTGGACACCCAAAATCTTATCTCCTAGCTGAATCCTGTCTACTGATATACGGTTTTCAGAATTCCAGATATGGTAGGTCCATTAGTGAGTTTTGCTTAAAACTCATTGATATATCTAAACCACTCCTATAGAGCATGATGAGACAGTAAGATTAGAGGTTTGGACACTCAAAATCTCATCTCCTAGCTCAACCCTGTCTACTGATATAGGGTTTTCAGAATTCCAGATATGATAGGTCCATTAGTGAGTTTTGCTCAAAAATCACTGATATACCTAAACCACTCCTATAGCATTGGTGATACAGCAAGATTAGAGGTTTGGGCACCCAAAATCTCATCTCCTAGCTCAACCCTGTCTACTGATATAGGGTTTTCAGAATTCCAGATATGGTAGGTCCATTAGTGAGTTTTGCTGAGCAAAACTCACTGATATACCTAAACCACTCCTATAGGATTGGTGATATAGTAAGATTAGAGGTTTGGGCACCCAAAATCTCATCTCCTAGCTCAATCCTGTCTACTGATATAGGGTTTTCAGAATTTCAGATATGGTAGGTCCATCAGTGAGTTTTGCTCAAAACTCACTGATATACCTAAACCACTCCTATAGAGTATGATGAGACAGCAAGATTAGAGGTTTGGGCACCCAAAAATCTTATCTCCTAGCTCAACCCTGTCTACTGATATAGGGTTTTCAAGATTCCAGATATGGTAGGTCCATCAGTGAGTTTTGCTCAAAACTCACTGATATACCTAAACCACTCCTATAGAGCATGATGAGACAGCAAGATTAGAGGTTTGAACACCCAAAATCTCATCTCCTAGCTCAACCCTGTCTACTGATATAGGGTTTTCAAAATTCCAGATATGGTAGGTCCATCAGTGAGTTTTGCTCAAAACTCACTGATATACCTAAACCACTCCTATAGCATTGGTGATACAGCAAGATTAGAGGTTTGGGCATCCAAAATCTCATCTCCTAGCTCAACCCTGTCTATTGATATAGGGTTTTCAGAATTCCAGATATGGTAGGTCCATCAGTGAGTTTTGCTCAAAACTCATTGATATACCTAAACCAATCCTATAGGATTGGTGATACAGCAAGATTAGAGGTTTGGGCACCCAAAATCTCATCTCCTAGCTCAACCCTGTCTACTGATATAGAGTTTTCAGAATTTCAGATATGGTAGGTCCATCAGTGAGTTTTGCTCAAAACTCACTGATATATCTAAACCACTCCTATAGAGCATGATGAGACAAGAAGATTAGAGGTTTGGGCACCCAAAATCTCATCTCCTAGCTCAACCCTGTCTACTGATATAGGGTTTTCAGAATTCCAGATATGGTAGGTCCATCAGTGAGTTTTGCTCAAAACTCACTAATATACCTAAACCACTCCTATAGAGCATGATGAGACAACAAGATTAGAGGTTTGGACATCCAAAATCTCATCTCCTAGCTCAATCCTGTCTACTGATATAGGGTTTTTAGAATTCCAGATATGGTAGGTCCATCAGTGAGTTTTGCTCAAAACTCTTTGATATACCTAAACCACTCCTATAGCATTGGTGAGACAGCAAGATTAGAGGTTTGGGCACCCAAAATTATGATAAATACCTATACTAGTCCTAAATTATGAGTTATGATTTAAGACCCAGTGTGGGCCTGAAATAAAATGAGTTCACGCCCACAGTGGGCCTGAATTAAATTGTATTCAGACCCACGGTGGTCCTGAAATAAATTGTATTCAGGCCCACGGTGGGCCTGAATTGAAGTGATTTCAGGCCCACCGTGGGCCTGAAGTCATTTTATTTCAGGCCCACCGTGAGTCTGAAATTATTTTATTTCAGGCCCTGCGTCATTCATCTATATGTGAATTTTAGAGTCTTGAAAAATAAATATAAATACCTAATCAATAAAATACACATGATAAATCAGAAATATATATGATATATAACAAATTGAATTTTATTTTTAGAAATAAAAATAGATATAATCTAAATTATATTTATAATACATATAAAGAAAAAAGGCCCGCCTAGGGCCTGAAATCCTTTTATATCAGGCCTAGCAGTCACTCAGCTTTATAGCGTCCCTTGGAGCCTACTGCTAAACAATCGTCTTCTAGCTCCAGATTTGTTGCGATTTCAAGGTAGCGTGCTTGTCTTCATTGGAGTAGTTGTGGGCGACATCCTAGTCATCGCACTAGTCGAATTGTACGTACCCTAATTTGTAGTTTTTGATTTCAGTTCTTGCTTTTCACCTAGGGTTAGCGATAGTTTTCAGTAAAAGACTGAATTTGAGGAGGGCCTTTTATGAACGAATTCTAAGCGTCATTTTTGTTTGTGTCAAATAATTTTTTGTTTAATAGTTGCTAAGTTCGGTATGGGTCAAAAAAGATCATCTTCAAAGAAAGCTCCTCCCACCAAATCTATGAAACAGCAAGTCCCTGGGGGAAGTCATGGGAAAAAACAGCTACCACAACGAAAAATCAAATTGCCCACCGAGTATACAAGTTTTGCTAACAGAGGTCGAAGTAAACGAATGAACTGGAAAAGTAGCCTTTGCCATTTTAAAAATTTTATTGAATCTGTTCCACCCACACCAGCACAAGAACAGTTGCTTCGAGAAACACCATTTTCTTGGGTCCTCGATCTTCCTACTAGTTCTTGTGTAAGACCCCAGGTTTAGAACATGTTTGATAATTGGGATGAAGAAGAACAGAGTTTTGTATTCCATTGGAAAAAACTCAATTTCACAAAGGTTGATATATCACTTATTCTAGGGCTACCTGACCATGGAGAGATAGTCAAACTTGATTTGAATGAGGCCTCTAGCCCACTGTACAAGGAGTATTTTGAAGATTCCAATTATTCTGCACGTAATTTGGAGAAACTGCTAATAAAGTCTACATCCAATGACAAGCTGTACTGTCAGTTGTATATACTCTAATTTTTTGTACAGTGCTATTTTGTGGTACTAGCAGGATACTTGCCATTCTTGCCCTGTCACTTATTGATTGCGTAGATGATTTTGACAATCTACCAAAATATAATTGGTGTAATGCCGTGTACAATTTCATGGCTCCTCAGTTGGGAGCCATTGGAAAGGAGGTGACATTGAGGCATAGACCACATGTAGGTGATTCAACCCAACGGGCCAAGGCTCCCTTGCTCAAGGGATTTCCAAATATTTTGGCTGTAAGTTAGAGTACATATACCTGCTTATATAATTTGTTGATGGATATTAGTTACTGATTATAATGATGTTGCAGGTATGGGTTACTGAACATATTAGTATTGCTGCTCCTGAACATCCTCATAGATTGCCAAGAATACTTCGCTGGACTTGGCCTAAGACCCATGTTGAGAGTATCAAGAGGATGATAGACCGTGTGGCCACACATTTAATTATTGTTGATTTAATTCCGTTTGATATAGAGCATGATTTGGTACTTGACAACTCTCCTCCAATTCAACCACTTGAGGTACACTGTGAGGTATTACAGCAGGCACCAGAAGGAAGCCAGGCAGCACAAGGAAGGCTATAGGCCTTACAAATGGAAGCCTGCAATACATGTATACAAAAACAAGAACAAATTGAGACCTTACAGCAACAATTAAATATAGCACTTAAAAGTTTGGAGGAAGCCAAAAGTGAGACGGCAACAACCATTAGTGCCAAGGATCAAATTATTGCTCAGAAAGAAACAATAATTGCAGAGAAGGAGTCCCAGCTGAAACAAAAAGATGACATCATTTTTGAAAAGGATAAAATAATTGGTGACAAAGATTCGTAGCTTAAAGTACAAGAAGAGCAAAATGATAAAAGAGTAGCTATAAGAGAGGCAATCATATTTTAGTCTAACCAAAAAATCAAACAGCTGCATGAACAATTGCAAAGCAAAGGGTCAGATGAAGGTGAGTTGTTGGGACCGGGTGCATGTTGACAAGGATACGGGTTCGTAAATTTTAAAATATTTACGTGCAGCGGAAGAATTAGCATAAATAATTTCTCAAATTATTTTTAACCACGTATCTAGCATGCGACCTTATGATGTGTGGACATGATCATAAATTAAAATTTTGTGAAGAAGTAAACTAATTTACTTAGTACCTCGCGTAACTCGAAGTAAGGGGCGAGATTCAACCGTAGCGTCCCTTGGAAGCTCCGCCTCTATTCGCGTCCACGCCGAGTTCTCTTCGGGATGACTTCGCAAAGCCACGAGTTTTGTGTCGACGAGAACTACTAGATTCTCCAAAGACACAACTAGAAAAATAAGAGAGAAAGATGGAAACTAACCACCAAGTAACGGAATCAAAATTCCGGGAAGGAAGGAGTTGCGACCCGCTTCTTCTTCTTCTTCTTTGGCACCTTCTTGGTGGATGTAGCTCACGCCAACCCTAGGAGGTGAAGGTGCGCCGACCCTAGGAGGAGTGGGCGCCGGCCCTAGGATGTAGAGTGGGCGCCGGCCCTAGGAGGAGGAGAGAAGGAGAGGGAGAGAATAAGAGAGAGCTACTAAATCTCTTGATAACTCAATTGTTGGAATTCAAGGCTTGCCTTTGGTTCCTTTATATAGTAGCCTCTCTATTGCTAGGTCTCCCTTTTAACGGAATTAATGGAATAAATTTTCATAAGAAATTTATCTTATAAATTTTCTTATGAATTAATCCGTTATGCCTAGTTTTATTATAACTAACTTTATAATAAAACGAATAATCTCTCCTTTTAATTATGGAATAAAATTTGTATAAATTTTTTTTATCATGGAAAAATTAATTCATAATTGATCTTATAAATTAAAATTAAACCAATTCATGGTTCATTTTAATTTCCATAAAAAGAATAAATTTCTATAATTTTCTTTATATAAATTTCTTTATATAAATTAATTTATTTATCCATAATTTTTATAAAACAAATCATACTTGATTTATTTTATAATTTAAACCAAATAAATTGGTTTCCCTCCATGTTGTGGCCGGCCAAACCAAAGAGGGTGGGCACCCTCTTTGGCCGGCCACACCAAGCCTACTCCCTCGCGAATTAAACTCATTTAATTCGCCCAATAAGCCTTCAAAAGACTTAGCCATTTTAAGTTTCCCTTGCGCCTCTGATTAATTCAGATTTGACTTATTTCTCTTGATCGGAAAATCCAATTTTCAACTCGTTTTAAATTCCTCGGATTACTCATAGTGCGTGTGACTAAATAGGCTTTCGATTTATGTTGGCCGTCTATAATTCATCAATTATAGAACGATCATGAGTGGCACCTAGTAGTACATCATGATCCCCAATTAATCGAAAGATCAACGGTTGACCTCAGAAATAATTCTGAAACCCTTCAGCAGCTCTAATGAATCATGCCTCATTCCCTTCACCATCTTATACCTACTTGGTTCAGGACATGGTCTGTGTGTGTCCGTCCCCACTAGGCTGACTATGTCACACCTAGCCCAAGTAGTGTCTTTCTCGTCCTTTGGATTTCTAATTACTCTCATGTATTTAAGAGACTCATACTCTAAACATGACATGCTCTGGCCAGAGGCTTTGAGTAACAATCCGACGATAGGCCTGGGTATACATCTCCTCGCAAGGAGTGGTGATCCTTTGTAGGCTGTTCAAACATCTTCGGGCACTTCGGTTTTATACCC